>JAVQKG010428313.1:0-11293 GCA_036025885.1 Hypseleotris bucephala | reverse complement strand
AGTAGGTGGGGAACAGTATCCAGGCAGAAAGGATAAATTTATGATTGTTATGGTGGTTAGATTATGCTACCTATTGTTCCTCTTCAAATTGAGCGCTTCTTAAAGCCTAATTCTTCACTTAGATATGAGCACTGTGTACCATTACATTCTCCTTGACTGCCACCTTTTGGACAATTGTAGTAATGTCATTATTTTTTGTAATCACAAATTCAAATTTTAATATGTGTTTGTTAACCCATGGTTCTAAACATTTTTCTGCATCAGGAAAATGGAGAAGATGTCACGGGTCACTACGGCCCTCAGCAGCAGCAGCAGTGGCATAAGTGGCAAGACTATGTTTTGCCATTTGGACGCTCCCGCTAATGCTATCAGCGTGTGCCGTGATGCCACACAGGTGGTTGTGGCTGGTCGCAACATCTTTAAGATCTACAGCCTCGAGGAAGAGCAGTTTGTGGAGAAACTCAATCTTCGAGTTGGACGTAAACCCTCCTTAAACTTCAGCTGTGCAGATGTGATGTGGCACCAAATGGAGGAAAATCTTTTGGCAACAGCAGCCACCAATGGAGCAGTCGTAACCTGGAATCTCGGGAAACCGTCCCGCAACAAGCAGGAACAGCTGTTCACTGAACATAAACGCACGGTAAACAAAGTGTGTTTCCATCCAACTGAGGTTCATATGCTCCTGAGTGGCTCTCAGGACGGCTTCATGAAGTGCTTTGACTTGCGCAAAAAGGAATCTGTCAGCACTTTCTCAGGTAAAAATTTACCAGTTTACGTAATTTAAAATGGACCATAAATGGTGTCATAACAACATCTTTATTAAACTTTCTTTTAGGTCAGTCTGAAAGTGTGAGAGATGTCCAGTTCAGTATGAAAGATTATTTTACATTTGCTGCATCTTTTGAAAATGGTAATGTCCAGCTGTGGGACATTAGGCGACCTGATCGATATGAAAGGATGTTCACTGCTCATACGGGTCCAGTGTTCTGCTGTGACTGGCACCCTGATGACAGGTTAGAAATGACTGCTTTTTGTCACTTCAATGAGAGCTTGTGTATATAGAAAACATATTTAATGATATATTTTCTTTTACTCTTAGAGGATGGCTGGCTACAGGAGGCAGGGACAAGATGGTGAAGGTATGGGACATGACCACTAACAGGGCCAAGGAGATCTACTGTGTCCAGACGATAGCTTCAGTGGCACGGGTCAAGTGGCGTCCTGAGAAGAAGTTCCACTTGGCCACCTGCTCCATGATGGTGGATCATAACATCTACGTGTGGGACATTCGCAGACCGTTCATTCCCTTTGCTACATTTGAAGAGCACAAAGATGTAACCACAGGAATTGTGTGGCGTCACCAGCGAGAACCTGATATACTTCTGTCAGGCTCTAAAGACAGCACACTGTACCAGCACATGTTTAAAGACGCCACCCGTCCTGTTGACAAGGCCAACCCCGAAGGCCTTTGCTTTGGCCTCTTTGGTGACTTGGCCTTTGCCGCCAAGGAGAGTTTGATCAGTAGTGATGCTAGCAGGAAACCGTATGCTGGAGGCGACCGGCGCAACCCCATCTTTTTCTTCAAGAAGCCAGACCTGACAGAACAATTTGCGCATGTGTCCAGCGCCCTTAGTGTTTTTGAGACAGACTTGGACACAAACCGTATGGACTGGTTTGTCAAGACGGCTCAACTCTACCTCCTTAGTGGGAAACCATTTGCTGATCTGTGTGATCACAATGCCAAAGTGGCTCAGGATCTCAAAAGACCTCAGGTCAGATAGTGTGTGGTCTAATATACAGTCGTGGCCAAAGGTTGTGAGACACTTCATCAGTTGAATGGGAAAGTGTGTTCTAACTTTTGACTTGCGTATACCTTATTTTGTTTGCATTTTCTTGGAACCTTCTATGAAATTGAAAATCATTAACAGAGTCTTTGGAAATACTGAAGTTAGATGTCAGTAAAATGTTCAAATAATGTATCTCAAATGTAAACTTGCGTTAAATAAGCTCAGTTCTTGTAATACAGCTATTAAAAGTAATTGGATAGGTTAACAACATCCCAAATAATGTGTTTCTGTTATGCTAATTTGTTGATTTTGATTATTTAAAGTGTCTCAAAACTTTTGGCCACAACTGTATTTTCTGTTAGACTTCTTTAATCACTCATAATCCACTATTATTTTATTTCTGTTTCCAAAGGTTTGTACCACATGGACCATGTTACGAATCATGTTCTCAGACCCAGCAAATCTTTCAACACCTGGTCCCAACCATCACAACCTCAGTAAATTAGGCAGTTTGCCTTTAATGAGCAGGTAAGGGATTTACTAATTTAACCAATTACTGAAAACAAGCATGTTACTTTACCTACTGTATCTTTGCTTACTTTTCTTGATTTAGTTTCAGTATGAAGGATATGGCTTCAGAAAGAGCTATAGAACGTAGTAAAGGTGAGAATAGACAGGACCCCATCCACCTTGATCCTGGCAACTCCCTCATCAGCAACAACAATGAAGGTAGGAATGTGTGTTGAAATTACATAAAGAGGCTCATATCGATGCTGTTGTGTGATATAATGCATTTTTAACAGATAATGAGGAAACCGAGGGCAGTGAGGGACAAGCGGAGTACATGTTCGGTGATGCTGAGTTAGATGATGATGACCTCTACTCAATGGAACATGATAATCAAGCAGGTCTCTATTACAACAACCCACTGCCATACACACATCAGTAAACTGTGATCATATTTAAAGATGCACCGATCCAGCTTTTTCAGTCCTGATACCGATCACGATATATGGGCTTTGTTGATCGACCAATACCCGATATCCACCAATACTAATGCAAAAAATAAAAGGCCAATTAAATATCATATTAAACCAAAATATGATAGAACTAAAACCAGATTATCCTAAAAATGTCTAACTTTTGTCATTTGTGAGTTACAGTGTAATATAATGTCATTTGTCACTTTTTTTATCTGCTCATAATTAGGAAAAAGTATAATACATGATATCGTTTCCAGTATCGGCTACATTTACCAATCCACAGATCCAGCTGAAAGACATATCCGTTCCGGTATTGGTGCATCCCTAATCATATTTCATTTAACGTCTTTGTTGCTTGTGTCACAACAGAAGAGCAGGAGTATACTCTGCCTCCCGAGGGTTTCCAGCTGCGTCACGAGATCATGGATAACCCCTCTGCTCCCGAGCATCTACAGCAAGACAAGGCTGACTCGCCACACGTCAGCGGAAACGAGGCAGAAGTCACCTGTTTGACACCCATAGAGTCTTTTTCACTCATCTCCATCTCCCAGCCCCTTTACTGCCCGCACCTACCCGCAAGCTTCTTTTGTCCTATTGTGAGAGAAATGTTGACTTTTTATGCTGAACGGGGTGATGTGCAGATGGCGGTATCTGTGCTCATTGTTTTGGGGGAAAAGATTCGGAAGGAGATTGATGAACTTACACAGGTGAGTTTTAGAGGTATTTTTCCATATATTAATTTTTTATAATAACTGAAGGACAAGCAGTGTTGATTTAGATCACTTAAAAAACTAAATGTGCATCAAGTAGGAACTAACTATGACCATGTCTTTGTGCTTCAGGAGCATTGGTACATGTCCTACATAGACCTACTGCAGAGGTTCGAGCTGTGGAATGTGTCCAATGAGGTCATTAAGTTGAGCACATGTAGTGCCATCACAAGCCTGAACCAAGCATCCACCACACTTCACATCAACTGCAGTAATTGTAAACGGCCTATGAGCAACAAAGGATGGATTTGTGATAGGTAAAACATAATTGTAAATAAAAAAATATTTAGTTTAGAAGTTTAACTGTGTTAATATTTTTCAGATGCCACCAATGTGCCAGTGTCTGTGCTGTGTGCCATCATGTTGTTAAAGGACTGTTTGTATGGTGTCAAGGCTGCAGCCATGGTGGACATCTAGAGCACATTATGAACTGGTTAAAAAGCAGTGCTCACTGCCCGGCCGGCTGTGGACACCTGTGTGAGTACACCTGACCATCACTGATGGAGAGAGCTGTCCTCACAGGACTTAAACTGAGTGTGAATGTGGGTTTTATAAGCAGCACATGAGCTGTTAGTGATGAAGGAAAGGAAGAGTGAAAATCTTCTCCTCAACCGCCATCCAAATGCCTTTTGACTTTTGCTTGTACAGATGTCACTTAAATTATGCTTGTACATAAGAATTAAAACCTATTTTGAACAACTGTAGATTATAATTAACTCTAGAAGTAAAGCATTAAAGCAATACATCTTTCTGTAAATTATTTTGTGTTATTTTTTTTTTTTTTCCAATCTTGTGTGTGTTGTTAAACCAGGCTAATTAACTGGCAAACTACCTGTCTTTATAAAACCTAGTATATATGTTCTGGGCCACGGTTTAGTTCTGTCGGTGTAGTGTGCTGTCCATATGCAAGGCCGGCCGTGCTTGCCCCGGCGTTGTGGGTTCCAGTCACTCCCTGCTCTTCTCCCCAATTTCCTGTCAATCTATTGTCCTATAAAATAAAGCCATTAAGGCCCAAAAGAATCTTAAAAAAATAGTATATGTTCTAAACCCAAAGAATGTATTTTTGTGGAAGACAGAAATCCCCTTACAAATCAGAAGGCTGTGCAAATGGATCATACATAACATACATATACTCTCATTTACAGAAAATTATTATTACATACTATAATTTTTAGATTTCATAATAATTTTGGTTTTGCATTAATTTAATTCATAACTACGGCGGCAATATCTGAGTCAAACATTTGATAACCAAGTTGAATATTGCAATATCGATAATACAATATTTTGATGTAGGTTAAATTAAGCAGAAAGTTGCCTCAACTTACTGCCTCAAAAACTAAACATCATGGCTAAAGTAGTACTAAATTAAGAATAATATTAAAATGTGACACAAATATATTTAGTCCTAAACACATTTCATTAAAGGCTCAAACTGTAAAAATTGTAACGTTTAAAAGTGTTTTTTTTTTTACTGCGATAATGATTATTTTGCTATATATTTTGCAGCCCTAGTTATAACAGAACTATAAATACATTTGTGTTAATGTAAGTGCAAGTAAGAAAAAAAATAGACACAGAGACAAGTTTTTTTTTTTATTTATTTTTTTTTATTTATGATCTCAAAGAAAATCATGGTTTCCTCAGAGATTTTAGATGAAGGGAGGTGTTAATTAACAGAAAAAAGATCTGGAAGGTCATTAAATAATCTAAAAGAAAACTGGTTTCCTAAGAGATTATTTGAAATGACAGTGGATTTAAGAAGATCTAGTGAAAGCACTCCTTATGCGAGACCAAAGGCGTGACAGGGCGGATTTGGGGCGGTTTTTGTAGGTCTTCAGCTGAATGTTGAGATGTTTAACAACAGCTTCTTCAAAGGCTTTATCATCAGTCCTGCGGGCTGCCTCCAGGAGGTTAGAGCGCGTTCCATACTCCTTTAAAAGCTTTTGTGCAGCTTTTTTGCCAATTTCTCTCAACTTTTCAGAATTTATTTCAGCGGCGTCACCAACAATAAGTGCATCAATGGTTTTCTTTTCCAGCCTCTTAACCAACGCATCATACTCTTCTCGGCTGAAGGCTTTTTTTAACGTTTTCTCGACCAGAGCACGCGTCAGGATGCTGTTAACGAGAGGCCCAAAGTGAAGAACTGGACTGTTGTTGTCAGATTGAGACTCTTCCTGGTGTGTACTGTTCGAATGATTGGTAACCGACTCTTCACGAGAAATGTTAACGACAGCTGTTGATGAGTTGTCCTTTTGAATGCTGTTTTCTGTTTCATCGGACACAACCGTAGTCTGGCTGCTTGTATTTGTGTCAATCGCATGGCCTTCTGTTTCAACAGGGGCATCTGATGTATCCATAGTCGTGGGGATTTCCGGTGGACTTAAGGTCTGGGAATCTTGAATACTTTTTGTTGGTTTTGATAGGTCCCATTGAACTATTCCGTTATTTTCTTTAACCACTTGCATTGAGGCCAACAGAGAACGCATTTTTGGACACAGTGTTTGCAGATCAACATAAGACGTTTTGTCCTTGGTATCTGCTACAATGGCCTGGGTTGTTTTTGGTGGACACTCCCTCTCTTCTATAACCTCAGAGGGCAGGACGGTCTCTTTGGTTTCTGGTTCAGACAATGATAGTGAAAGAACCTCCATTTCTATTTGGGGTGCATCGCCTTGAGCAACTTCCTGAATATCCAGACAGCTACCTTCCAGAATAACTTCAGGTGTCCTAGTGGTTTCTGGTTTAGACAACTCTATATTCCCACTATGATCCCCAATTACTTCCTTTGCAGCTAACGGGTCCACTGATGGTGAAAGAACCTCGTCTATAACTTCCTGAATAACCGGAGAGCTACCTTCCAGGCTAACGTCAGGTGTGTCTTCAATGGTCTCAGTTGCGATGATCTTAGTGGTTTCTGGTTCAGACAACTCTATATTCCCACTATGATCCTCAGTTACTTCCATTGCAGCTAACAAATCCTTCTTCTCCGTGCTGACTTCCTCATTGGACAACAGAACTGTCTCCTTGCAGTTGTCATTCATTTTCATGAAAGCAATTGAAGGCAGAACTTTCAGAAGCAGCCCTTGCACTTGAACTGAATTGTCCTCAGCCACTGGAGATGTAACATTGTATGGTGTCTCTCTCCGGGTGACTGCAGGAACTTGAGGGGAGTACTCAAGATTTGATGGACATGGAGTTATGTCATAATTTTGGGAAGTTGCCATTGCTCCCTCGGTAGGCAAAGGCGTGACTTCCTCCTCATCCTCATCGGTATCAATGCTGTATCCAAATATCTTAAGCATTCCAGCTGCTGCATTCATCCTCGCTTTGTTGCATGTGGGGCCTATTCTCACCACACTTTGTCCTGCCACGGTCACTTGCACCTGGAGTGTTTCATCTCCTAGATCGGGCAGCATAGTGTATTTAGGAAGCTTCCATTGCTTAGCTATTGCCAGATTTTCAAGGAAAAACACAGGGTTCATGCCTGGTATGAAAACTGGTTCTTCTGTCAAGAGAGCAGGTGTCTCTCTCTGGGAAACTACAGGGACTTGAAGTGAGTACTCCTCCGGATTAGATGGACGGTCAAATGTTTTAAGCATTTGATCTGCAGCATTACACTTGGCCTCTCCATATGTAGAACCTATTCCCACTACACTTTCTTTCGCCACGGTCAATTTTAACTTGAAGATTTCATCCCCTCTACAGGACACCACAGTGTATTTTGGAGGCTTTCCTCCATAAGCGTTTACCAAATTTTTTAGACAAATAACAGGGTTTGTGCCTGGTTTGGAAACAGGTGCATTTGTTTCTCTCTCGATTACTTTCAAGACTTCAAGTGAGTCCTGATTTGATGGACATGGAGTAACTTTTGTTTCCTCCTTGGTGTCATAATTCTGGGGAGCCGCAGATGCTCCATGAGTGAGTAAAGGCATGGCTTTTTCTTGTACTTCCGTATAAGGAAAGCTGTATCCAAAGCATTTCAGCATTTGATCTGCAGCATTTCTCTTGGCCTCTCCGTATGTTGGGCCTATTCCCACTGCACTATTCTCTGCCACGGTCACTTGCAACTTATATATTTCATCCCCTCTACTGGACAGCATAGTGTATTTTGGAGTCTTTCCTTGATTTGCGTTCACCAGATTTTTAAGACAAATAACAGGATTTGTGCCTGGTTTGGAAACAGGTTCCTTTGTCTCACTCTGGGTGACTTCAGGGACTTGAATTGAGTCCTTCTGATTAGATGGACATTTTACTTTTGTATCCTCCTTTGTGACATAATTCTGGGGTGCTGCAGATGCCACAGCTGCACCTTGGGGGAGTAAAGGCGTGACTTTTTGTTGTAATTCCATATAAGGAAAGCTGTATCCAAATGCATTAAGCATTTTATCTGCAGCATTAAACTTGGCCTCTCCGTATGTAGGGCCTATACCCTCTGCACTATTCTTTGCCACGGTCACTTGCAACTTGAACATTTCATCCCCTCTACAGGACAGCACGGTGTATTTCGGAGGAATTCCTTGATTTGCGTTCACCAGATTTTTAAGACAAATAACAGGGTTTGTGTCTGGTTTGGAAACAGGTTCATTTGTCTCTCTCTGGGTGACTTCCGGGACTTGAAGCGAGTCCTGATTAGATGAACATTTTTCTTTTGTATCCTCCTTTGTGTCATAATTCTGGAGTGCTGCAGATGCCACAGCTTCAGATGCATCTTGGGGGGGTAAAGGCGTAACTTTTTGTTGTAATTCCGTATAAGGAAAGCTGTATCCAAATGCATTAAGCATTCGATCTGCAGCATTACACTTGGCCTCTCCGTATGTTGGGCCTATTCCCTCTGCACTATTCTCTGCCACGGTCACTTGCAACTTGAACATTTCATCCCCTCTACAGGACAGCACGGTGTATTTCGGACGAATTCCTTGATTTGCGTTCACCAGATTTTTAAGACAAATTACAGGGTTTGTGTCTGGTTTGGAAACAGGTTCATTTGTCTCTCTCTGGGTGACTTCGGGTACTTGAATTGAGTCCTTCTGATTAGATGGACATTTTACTTTTGTATCATCCTTGGTGTCGTAATTCTGGGGTGCTGCAGATGCCACAGCTTCAGACACATCTTGTTGTAATTCCATATAAGGAAAGCTGTATCCAAATGCATGAAGCAATCGATCCGCAGCATTACACTTGGCCTCTATGTATGTATGGCCTATTCCCACCACACCGTTGTCTGCCATGGACACTTGCACCTTGAAGATTTCATCACCTCTAGAGGACAGCACAGTGTATTTTGGAGGGTTCCCTTCATTCGCATTTACCAGATTTTCAAGGCAAATAACGGGGTTTGTGCCTGCCGTGGAAAGTGGTGCTTCTTTCCTATATCCAGAGACATTGGCTGGATTTTTACTCCTTAGATAAGTGTCCTTACCAGGGAGCAAACGCCGTAGGTCACCCAACACCAGTTTTGTGGCCTCAATTTTTGCCACCCATTTGGTATGGCCTCGAGCCTTTGCTGAGAAATTCCCAATTTTTAAAGAACAAGTGAATGTTTTCTCATTTTGGGCCTTGTCCTTAATACAAAACTCAAATCTTAAGCGCAGTTTTCTTGCAAGGTCGTGAAGCTCGTCGATTTCATGGTTGTATTTAGGACCCCACATGGTGTGTCTATGAGACGCTTCCATAGTTGATAATTGTATATTTTATGTTTACTGTGGAAGTCTATCTTTAAGTTAATGTTGTCAAATATTCAAGGCTAGTATTTGTAGGCTAATAACTTTTGAAGAAAATCCCTCAAATGGGGTGCAAGAACAAGAATTATGTATCTAGTAAATATGTGATTTTTATAAGAAATATCTCCTAAAAAAATTCCCTGAATAATTTTTATCAATGACGAGATCTATTTTACAGATAAGCCTATATCTACCAAACCACAATACAAAATTTGCATTAATTAAAAACTGTTAAATGTCTGCTACTCATTCACATGTCTGGGTTGTACTGTACGCGCTCAGAATCTCCCCACCACGTCACATAGGCGCGTGGCTTTGTTGCGTGTGACATCAAAGACAAAGAACGGCGCGCAGAATGGCCATGACGTCACTGCTGTAAAGTTCTAAAGTCGTCATGGAGACTGTAACCCACACTGTAACCACTAAAAAAAATAAAATTGAAAAATGCAGAGTTGTAGATAGATCTCTATCAACAGCTCTGGAAAAATGGAGACCGTAACCACGGCAACCAAGGAGGAGCTAACGGTGAGATTCTTGACTTGAAGCCGTTTGCAGCAAATGAAAAACAAAAAGTGTCAAATAAATGTATTTTGATTATACATTCATAGAGCTCTCATTGAAATAGTTATAGCTACATTTAATTTCACGTAACTAACTTTGTGCCAAGGTCCAAATCTTGTCCAAGCTTTGCCAGGTTTAACCAAAAAAAAAAACTGCAAAGCTAATGTGCTAACTAGCCTACACACCACAGTTTCACAAGCCCCCATTATTCATATGAACACCCATAATTTAGTGAAGAGAATGTTACACACTTTTTTAGTATAATACCACTAGCTATTTATTTACAAATGAAAACTTTGTAGAATAAATTAAAAAGTGTTAAGAGATCACATTTAATAGTTTTTGATTGTCAGTATTAAAATACATGGAAAGCATAATGCATAATCAACCACATATATATAAATTAAACTGCTTAATCTGTCATACATTACTTGGGTAAAAATCCTTCTCAATAATGTAACAATCATATCATATTGCAGAAGAACTTCACAGTATAGCTCTTGGATCCAGAACAGAAGTATCTCTCTGTCTAGTACATCTACAGCCTCTTTAGTCTACAAGAACAAGCCTGTTTGGGTTAGTAACTTTCTGCAGTAGTTGCCATGCCACTGGCCTTGTCCACATGGCGAGCTCTGTCCAGTTTGGTTCACCCAGAGATGCTATCAGCTCTGTACTGGGCCTGTAGCACTCGGCGTATATTCCTTTAGGGCGGTACATTCACCCTTCGTCATAACCAACAGAAGTCCCTTTAAATAAAAAAGTGATAGAGTGATAATCCAGCCCTTGATTAACATTACATACTCACAAGGCTTGACATTAACTTTTTTTGCTCATCTACAAAGTGACTTTGAATGTGTTTTTATAAGTTTTATTGACTGTTAATGTGCTATCAGCTACTATAAAGTCTAATTTGGTTGGACATATGTAGGCAAAGCCAGGCCAAAACTAGTTAAATGTACAGTTTGTTTGAAGTAAAATCCAACAGGACAAATTAGCTAAAGTCAGTGTGTAACTGGCCATAAGTAAATCTACCAGCCTTTGGCTAGTTGACTAGTGCTATTGTCAATCCCTGGATACTCACCATTTAAACATTAAGGCTGTTCCCAACTATCTGACACTTTTTCGGGAGCACTCAGTCTCCGTAAGCTCTGCAGGACAGTCTGGAGGGTGTCTGCTGCAGTGGTAGAAATACTGGTTTAGTTTTGTCAAAGCAATAAATCATCCACTGAACAAACATTGATCTTACCCAGTTCCTCTTCATATGAATCCAACTTTTTCATTATCTCTGCAACAGTGGCTGTAGATGAGAAAATAACATTCCTTACTACAAAACATTAAATAATTCCTTAGTATTTATCTCATCTCATCTCATCTTCTACCGCTTATCCGGGGCCGGGTCGCGGAGGCAGAAGTCTTAGCAGAGATACCCAGACTTCCCTCTCCCCAGACACTTCAGCCAGCTCTTCCGG
>JAVQKG010428211.1:0-13932 GCA_036025885.1 Hypseleotris bucephala | reverse complement strand
TAATAATCAGTTCATCCTTACTCTAATGTGTTATAGATGCTTTATAGACATACCTTATTATAAAGTGTTACCGAAAGTTCAAGCAGTTTTTGAAAGAAATGCCACTAGAGTACGGAGTAAAGTTGGATTTAGAGCTACGCTAATGCAAAGACTAAGTTACTGTGTTAAACTAAGACTTATGTGTGAATTGGTTGGATAAAAAGAAATTGCTCATCATTACTCATTTTTAAAAACTGCTCATCGGTTTGATTCAAGTTTTTAGATTTCACTACTTTCCATTCGCATATCTTCCACTGCAAAACAAAAAAAAGATTTGAACTGTCAAAATATGTATTACAACAGTACTCTAATAGTCAGATAGTAGAATAAGATGACTTACTCCTGTACGTACGTACTAAATTACAATTAGGTAGCCTTCTAGTTGCCTGTTGAATGTTGCATGGAACAGTGAATTCAACTAAAAAACAATACACATTTTTTTTTTACATGGGCACTACTTGATACAAATACTGTATACCATAATCTTACACAAAAAATGTTCTCCAAGGTAACTAGTTCCTCACTTACAAAATCCCAGTAAAATAAAGGGAAGTGGGCGTGGTTTGGCTGTAGTCATGGTGAGACATATTTTAAGACAGAGAGGGTTTGTTTCCTGTTATAAGAATGACATCATGCAGCAGCGAGGCTCACTGATCTAATGGAGGAAAAGTCAAAAGTGTAGGAGGAGGTGAAGGAGGAGGAGAGGGTTTTAGGGAAGAGTATGTACAGTTTAGACAGCTGCATCTCCTCCAGATTCTTTGAGAAACACAACATAACATTCAAATCTCCATTCATCCACAAATCACATGATTTGATGAGCCCTAGAAAGCCCCCAGTGGACACATACAATACAGTTTTACACACTTATTGGAGTTTTAGTTAAGCATACATGTTGAGCATGCAACAAGGCCCTGTAGTGAACGCAATTGGGGATGCTTTTCAAATTGCCACAGACTAATAGCCCAGGTGTAGGAAAAGAAATATAATGGTCCAGTACTAAGTTATGCTATATGTGAATACAATTTTATTACATGAGAAAACTATATAATTAGTTTAGGATTTTCATTGTTTATTAGAGTTGCTGTGGGCTAAAAACCTATCCCTTCTGTTTGACATAGAAGCAGTACAATCTGGAAAATTACCAGTTTACCTCAGGGTTGCAATTAAAGTTGACTTGCCTGTTTGATTTGGTATTAAATGTATTTAATTGCAGTCGACTTGATGATTTTTGTCTTTTTGTTCGTTTTAGTAATAGCTTCAAGAAAACGCCACCTCTCGTCTTGACGTCAAAGATCGATGACAAGCTGGAGCAGTACACTCACGCTATTGAGGTCAGTACAAATAATGCGAATTTTGAATTCGTCATGATTTCTGTATTCAGTAATGCTTGTATGATATGAAGTGGGCTGTAGTTTAGTGTTTATAGAAACAGCAGAGAGGCAGTTGTGACTCAGATAAATGGATAATAGGGCAATAAAAAGCTTACAAACATAACAAAGGAGATGGGTGGCTTTTTAAAACATTAGGGGACATTAGGGGGACAATTAAATAAACTGTATGAGCAGAACTGAGTATGAGCAGAGCTGAGTATCCCTTATAATAATACAACATGTGGCCACGGTTTAGCTCAGTCAATAGAGTGTGTGGTCCATATTCTGAGCCTATAATGCTTGCCCTGGCCTTGTGAGTTCGAATCCAGCTTATGACAGTTTGTCGCATGTCCTGACTTCTTGTCCTACTATATCCTATCAAATAAAGACAAAAATGGAACAATTATCTTTCCAAAGTATTAATAATCTTCTTGGTGGGTGACATTTTCTTGATTGTGTGTATGGTCTCCATGACACCACATCTGGGAAACGTTTTACTGTCTTTGAATAATACAGTCCCTCTTTTCTTTATCGTATGGTACATATATACATGGTGGTCGTCTATGGATTTATTAAGTTATTTTCTGGGAACACAGCACAAGGCTTATGTTACTGTTTTTAATGCCTGAAGCTGATGAACTGATTATTACAATGATGAGGACCGCAGCTGCTTAACCACAAACTGTCTGCTCTGAACTAAAGGGATTTCGGGGCATTAAGGGTCACTTCAGGACTATTGTTTGACTGAATATAAGCTAATGTGTTCTAGAAAGCTACAACTAAATATCAGTAGGCCTATATTATTTAATTCATCCACTTAATCCAGTTTTTCCAAAAGCGGAAGGGTCTGGTATCTCTCTCATAGTGAATCATTTCATGTCGTTTTTGCAGATGGACAAATCAGCAGCAGCAATATGTTTTGTTGGCCATGTCATATACAAACTTTGCTAATGTGACTCCCTTGTTACAACAGGCTGTGTGCATGCATGTGTGGCTTTTCAGCACAATGTCTAACGTTTCTGATCAGTTTACTACACATCAGTAAACTCTGCGCTTGAAATTGAATGCAAGAGACCAGACTAACATCTTTGTATAGAATAGGAAAAAAACTTAAGCAGGCAAGGCTACTTTGGGTTTTAGGTAGTATACATACCCTGGACAGTGGCTGTTTAGTTGCAGGGCTGACACAAAGACATCAGCACAACATTTCATAACCACATTTATTTACTAAAAGCAACATAGAGATATTTGTTTGTTCATTTTGGACAATGAGGGGAAGCTTGAGGGAGCCCACAATAGCACAGGGAGGATATGCAGACTCCAGGCATAGGTTTGCTTGTAAGTCTATTTTTTTTAGAACAAATTGGCCATACAGAATGAAATAGTGATTGGTTGTCAGCTATGCAAATAAAGTGTCCTCCGTCTATAACTACTAGTTGATAAGAAAATGAATCAATACATGAATGGAAAAAATGCCGCCAAACTAACACTTCAATAAATAAAGTACTTCAATAAATCATAAAAATTGCAGCCTTCATAGTAAATGTATCTGTTCAGTGTTGACCTATTACAAAGCTCTTCTAGGCTAATGTTCCAGGAAACTGGATAAATCTGCTGATTTTTTGCAGACTTAGGGGCTTCTGGTTTCGGTTGTGTTTAAGGCACATGGGACAAACCAGCGCTGTGCCCTTTACTGTGCTGAGGCCAGAGGTGGCTGTAGCACCTGGGCCATGACATCACTGTGTTTTTCTAAGGCCATGTGTGGGACAGGCTTACAGCAGCAGGCCTACCCCGTGTTACGAGCAACTTTATTTTTATTCTTCCATTCTGTTCGCGCTCCTCACCCCAGGCTGTTCTCAGGATTATTAACTACACACAGTTTGACCCGGGGTTAATGCCAGACACTTTTATTTATGGAGCACTTAACGAACTGGTTCAACACAAAGCGCCGTAAAGCATAGAAGTGCAGATGAGATAAGGAATATTTGTCAGAAGGAAATTAGGAATGAGAAGATATCTGAGTCACCTAAACTGCCCTTTTGTGTGTCAAATATCAGTAATGAAACTAATTTGGAAATTGAATGAAAATGTAGACCATATAGAAGTGCGCAGAAACCTAAAGATATTAAAATATTAGTTATGTTGGTGAATTTGTCTATTTTCTTGCAGCATTAGCGATTGAAAGGCATAACAGCAGAATTGAAGTGAATAAAAAAAAAAACACAGGCGCCTTAATTTATGTTCAATGTAGTCAGCTGCATCAGAGTGACATTATTTTGTCATAATCAGATAAAGGTTTATTATGAGTGTGTTGTTGATGTTATATGAACTACCTTCTGTACATTTATGAGTCTGTAAATAAAGTTTATTATTGTCTTTTCTGCAGAACTCCAATGACTTGAAGTCAGTGAAGGCAGCACCAGCGGACCTGCCGAGTACACCTGAAGTAGCCTCAAAGAAGAACCTGTTTGAGGCCGGAGAGGCTTGGAGCCAGAGTCCAACCAAAGCACCAGGCTCTAAGGTGAGACCAGTTAGTTATTTTCTATCAATGTTGAAAATTCACAAGGGGTAAGGGACAAAAATTGTATCGTAATTTGTAGTTTTTGAAGATCGAGCTACTCTGGAAATATCATTAAATTGTGATACAGGGCATTAATTTATGCTATGCTCTTCACTGTCATTTCTACTGTAACAATGTCAGTGTTCATATTAATAAAAAAATGAAGATAAATAGTATTAAGTGGTCATTGGATTGGGTATAGAATGAATTTGTAGTAAAATGGTTTTATGTAGCAGTAGTCTTCTGGCAGAAAACTAATATGATAATCTTGGCTTGGGATATTTTTTTTTACCATGTATTGCCCAACCCTAAAATGCTATAATGTCTTTCTGTTTATTGTAACAGGACACTGACGGCCTGAAGGTGGGCGTGGCTGACTTGATCACTGCGTGGGTGAATGGTCCCAATGACCCGAGTCGACAGATGCCGGGAAAACCATCCGTGAGTCAACAACAGCCTATAGTCTTTGTTTATGAGTACAGTGTTTGTGAGAGAATACTGTGGTATGTGTCTTTATGGGCACAGCTGCTGAGGTTTCAGGTGTATAGTTAAATGTTTACAGGAGGCTTCCCTCTTGTGGACAGGGCTGACAGATTTTAGTCGTTTAGTCAATTAATCAGTCAGTAAGGTCTTTGACTACAATTATCCGATAAGTTGCATTCACTTAATATGTAAAATACTCACATTAGTAAATATTGTCTAATTTATTATTTAATATTTTTTGTTTGTGTATTTTATTCAAAGTAACAGCAGTGCTTTTTAGGTAAATCTTTAGGTTAACTTGTCTTAATATATTTTGTCACTAATCAATTTCAAGTCGATTAATTAATTGCAAGGCATGACTTTAGTCTGCTAAAAGTTTCTGTAGTCAACTACAAACATAGTGAACTGTAAGTACACCAGTAATTTTACCTTTTTAATTTCACTTATATATAATGGATTTTGTTGTTCAGTACTAATGGTAACCTGTTTAATGAGAGAATATTGGTACCAATGAGCAAAGTAATAAATGTTACCAGAAAAACTATGTCCTCATGTTGAAATGTGCTCTTTTTGTTGATGTTATTTTCTCAGGACGTAAAGCCTGGAGATGTGATGCAGAAGAGGAACATGTGGGAGGGCATTGGGGAGACACCCAGACCAAGAGCCAGGGTATGTGTGTGTTTGTATTGTGTCATGTTTTTGTTATTTGATCTCTTTTATAATTGCATGATAATATAAAATGTATCTCTGTATTTAAAACTATTGGTAAATGAGTTATGAAAGAAGTTGGGGTTATAATGTGACTTTTTTGTGTTTGCTTTTATGTCATTGTGTGTTACTGACAATTGCACTTTTTTTCTTCAGGGCTCCACATCCAGTAAAAAATACAAGTTTGTTGTCACTGGTCACGGAAAATATGAGAAGATCTCTGTGGATGAAGATGATGGTAAATTCCTGATTTTTATTTGATAAGCTGCATTTTATTGATATAGCTTATGAATTGTCTGTGCCGTTTCAATTTTTATAGGGTGCTTTAGGTATCCAAAAAAATAAACTCATGGGTAACTTTCCTCCATATTTATTTTTTAAACAGTTACACTTTCTTTGTAAGACAGACAATAAAATAGCACCATAGAAAAGTTGTTTGCTGGCCTTTTGGTGAAACGTATAAAACATCTTCAATGCATCATTCTTTGAACCCACTATCACTGTTTCAATCAACCTTCTCAACAATCCTAATCCTCCAAACAAGACTAAAACCTATTCAAAGGCCCAATCTATTCTTTTAGTATTCCCATTTAATAGGCACTCTATATTGAACCATTATTACTATACTAAACCTTTCACTAGTGTAATTGTGATTTCTGCCTACAAATGGGCCTGTACAGCTAATTACTGCTTGATTACGTGAATCAGCTGAACCTAAATGCGTTATTTGAAAAGTCTTGCCAATAGGCAAGTAGCACCATTAGGAAATACTTGGAAAAAATATGAATGATGGTGTGCATTATTGTCAGTACATGGTATAGAGCTACAAAATACTAATGAACATTGTTCATCCATTAAACTTTCAATAATTATTCAATGGCTCTCAGTTTTGAGATGTTTTGAGACAGATATGTTGTAATCGCAAATATGGCCCTCATTTACTTATGTTCACTCTCTCCTATTATAGCCCATCCATAGACTTCACCTTCACTGTCATAATGCTATGGCAGAACAATGTACAGTTCAAATTAATGACAAGAAAAGCTCTCAAAAATTGAAAACAAAACGCTTTAATCTGGTGTGATGTCTGAAAGACTGTAAGACAAACTCCATCTAATCCGCAAATACATACAGTACATGAAAAAACCTACCACACAACCACAATCACACATTGCAAGTAAAAAGTTTGGGCCGAATTCTCACACACTCGCAGAAACTAAGACTGTGGACCTGTACAATAACAAATGTGTTTTACTAATACTAGCTTTACATAAATAGCCACTTCCTTTTACATATTTCATCTTTAGACATAAAATTACATTGAGTTTAAGAAGCAGCGAACCCCCTTGCTGTTCGGTTAAAGTCTTTTGGTTCCTCGTCTTTACCTTTACGGCCAATCAGCCCCATTTCAAACACAGTCGAGATTTTCGTCACTGGCCTCGATGCTGCTTCTCTGAGCTTTTTGGCATCAAACCTGGGACTAAAAAGCAGCACGGGCAGTCGGTGTGCAAATGAAGGTACCTCAACTGGCCCATCTATTTTCTCTTTTGTTTTTTCATCTTCGGTTTTATTCATTTCAATCTGCGCCATGATGTTTTCTTTGGTAGAAAACATTTGAAAAAGGACAGCATCCCACATCTTGGTTGCTTTTGGACCGTCTTTTGCATCGCTGTCTGTGGCTTGAGCCTCACTATCAACAGCGGGTATTTCAACAGCTTTCTCTTCAGCTGGTGGGGAAGTTTTTACAGTGTCCAAAACAGTGGCTTCATTTTGGCCACCCATACCTGGAAATTTGGGCTCCTCTTGCTCCACCACCATGTGTTTCTTTAGTCTGGACCAACCACTCATTTTAGATTTTAGACCTTTAGGCTTTAGCATAGATTTAAGAAGAGGCTCCGCTTCTAAGGCCCCATCTTCCTCCTTTTTCTCAATTTGATCTGCTGGAGCTGGTTCCACTTTCTTCTCTTCTTCACTTATTTTGGATTCAGCTGCGGCCATCTTAAAAGGCAGCGCCGTTTGTTTTGTGTCTTCAGATTTTGTTTCACCGGCGGCCATCTTGAAAGGCAGAGCGGTAGGTTTTGTATCTTCATATTTAGTTTCACTTGTAGCTGGAGGTTTAGTTTCTTCTTTTTGTTCAACTTTAGCCATTGTCTCAGGTGTTGCTTTCTGCTCAGTTGCTGGAGCTTTATCTTTTCCAAATAGTTTTCTTACTGCTTTCATTGGATCTTGGTCGTCTTTTTTAGGCTGAGGTTTAGGCTGAGGTGGTTTCCATTTTGGGCTTTCTTTAGCGACTTCTTTCTCAGTTGTGATTTCCTCTTCTTTTGGAGGTGGAGCTTTTGGTGTTTCTTGAATTACAGGTGTCTTTTCCACAATTTGGTTAGACACTGTACTTTTGTCTTGTTTTGTTGTGGTCACAATAACTTCAGACGCTTGAGTGACTACAATTATAGGGACAGATGGGACTATGGCCACTGTTTGGGGTATATCCACCTCTATAGTGCTTTCCTTTGGTTTTGAGACCTCAACAATGGACACCTCTTGAATAAGTGTTTTAGCTTCGACTTCCTCTTCTGTTGTTAATTTAACTTCCTCTTGAGTTATAGTCATAGATGTCGCAATACCATATGCTGGGGAGAATGTTTTGATTCCTCCATAAGCAGCATACTCAGCTGGTGTTAATCCACGATATGATGACTTAGAAGATTTCTGAGCCACTTGGGTTGGGGTTTTAGGTCTTTGAAAGCTTACAGGAGATGCCCTAGACAGAGACATCACTTGTGTAGGTGTCCTTGGTCTTTTGTATCCTGGGACAGTACTCATGAGCCTGGTTGCTTCAAATGTGGGAGTTTTGGATCTCTGGTAGATTTGGGTCGGCAAGGTTGGTAATGGATCCGATGTAAGGGTTTCAGTGTCTACCGGAGCTGCTTGTATCTTTACTCTTGAAAGATCAGGCTCTGATTTTGACTTAACTATAGTTTCATGGACCAGTTTAGGTTCTGGTAGCTCCGTCGGATGAGCATCCCCATTGGGAATAACTTCTGAAGACTGCACAGAAATATCGCTAATAGTAGATTTTGGGGTCCTGGATCTTTCTTGCTCTACTGTAATGGGTGACACTGCAAACAGTAGAGGATTGGGTCTCGAGATTTCAAAACTTGGCGTTGTGGGCCGAAACGCTGGAGTTCTTGGACGTCCCACTGCTATTCGGGATGCCTGGTACGAATCATATGTTGTTTTGACACTTATTTCAGTGGTAGGGGTAGTACGCTTAGGTTCAGAGGTTGGGGTGGCTCTCTTTATTTCTGGTGTTGCTTTTTGAATTTCACTTGTAGGAGTCCTATTTTGGACCTCTTGTGTTGGCGTAGTCCCTTTTTTGTTTTCAATTGTAGGGGTCCTCCTTTGCTGATCTGCGCCCATTGAGGGAGCGGTTGGAGTCCCGCCTCTTCTGACCTCAGATGTTGGTGTTAAATCTCTTTTAACTTCAGTTTTATTTTGCATCACTGTACTGCCAATAGACATAAGAGTAGCTGTATCATACACCGGTGGGGTCCTTGATGTCTCATAATAAGATGTACTGGCTGTGTAATTCCTAATCTGAGGGACATCAAACAAAGGCTTAGGCGATCTTGATTGTTCATTTGCTTTAAAAGTTGGACGAGGGCTTTTCGACTTCACAATAGGGGTTAGCACAGTGAGCGGTCGGGTCTCAGCCAAGCCTGTTGTATAAAAGCCAGGACTCTGTGCCCTTGCAACAGCAGGTACCGTGATGAAGGCAGGTTTTCTCACTTCCACAGCTGTTGGGTCAAGCAAGGAAGTGGGTGTTGGTATTTTTGGGGCTGGAGGCTGCGTGACTATCTGGGTAGCAGGTGGGACAGTGGGGTATGAAGGAGCGGAGCTAATAGGTTGTGTGTTCAAAGATGGGCCCACTGTTAGGGGGGAAAACCTCGCTCCCCTTCCGAGCGCTGCCCGTTGAGGATATGGTGATGCCACATGTTGGTATGTCTTTACAGGTTTTACTGAGAATCTAGGAGGTTGGTGGCTGTAGAAACTATAAGGGGTTTCTGGAGTCCGGGGAGGGGTGGAGTGGTCGCTGTGTTCAAGGTCAGGGCTAGCTTCGTTCACGGGGGACAGACTCGAGCGGAAAGGTGCAGCAGACTGAGACACTTGAGCTGCAGCCTTCTTCTTAGCAGTGCGTTTGAGGAGCTTCTGGAGGCGGATGTTGTCTTTGCCGGGCTTGGGCAGCAGAGGGGGAGGGTACTGGTGGGAAAGCAGGCCCGACTGGGCGACAGCGGTGTAAGCAACAGCCATGAGCGCTTTAGCACCCTAGGGACCAATACAAAGGATATCTGTTAATTAAAGGCCTACTCTTACAGGGCTGATATACATAGACATAAAAATAGTGAGACACACACATTGTAGGGACAGGATTGAAAGTGCTACAAAAACCAATTGTTTCTTTTGACTGCCCCTGCATCCTAAAGGAGCTCTCAATTTTTATCCTTTAGATTTTATCTGCATATTGACAAAAAAATATATATATATATATAAAAGATGACACCTGGAGTTGACTGGAATTGGAAAAAGAGTTAGGCAGTAGGCTTGTCGTCTAACACAATTTGATTATGAGTAATGAAGATTACAGATGAGGTTATAACAAAACGTAAGCATTTTTTACATGTGGTCACAGGAAACTGTTCAAACCGCCTAGTCAAAAGGTCAGCACTAAAAACACTATTATTTGTAGCCAATATATTAAAATATATTTTCCATCTCTTTCAGATTTATGAAACACCAATCAGACTTCAGATGGATACAACCTTCATGGGACCGGCTAATTCCAGCAACACCTATAAGAGAGGGTCCTTAATATTTCACCTTTTTCAGTTTCAGCTATATATGTAAAATCCCATCATTTCATCAATAGCATTAGGACATGTTTCTTTTATTATGTGCTTTTCAATGTAATGTATATATCTGATTGTAAGTTACTGTTTGGATGAGTTGGTTTATGTTTTACCTAGAAGAGTTTACATTTCGATCGCGTAGGCAATACAAGATTAGATTTTATTTTCTTGACTACATACAATATTTTACATAGCATGTTCTGCACTTACAATTTTGCTAAAAACAATCTGAACAATTTCATTTGTTGATTTTTAGAAAAGATTCATTTTGAAAGTAACAGTTTCTATTTTAAACTAACAAACCGTTTTATTATATTCCAAGTATTAGATTTGTATATTTTACCAAAATTTGATGCCAAAAATGAAGATCATGGGATTATGTTTCAGTAAAATTTGTTGTATTTTACAGATATTATGTATAAATTCGAATGTTTGTTGTATGCGCTGGTGCCTTCAGCTTTATCTCTGAACTACTGCAGACGTTCCTTGATTTGAAGTCTTTGCTTTTATGTTTGTAACCATTTTTCATAAATAAATTAAAAGTCTTTTTTTTAACATTTACTACTGCTTTTCTCACACTGTCTATTGCTGATGTTGTTAATTTTTTTTCAAATTACATTTAGACTGCCCATTCAAAAATAAATAAGAATCATTTGCACAAGCTAAAGACCCATACATTGAGCACATATTGATGAAGCCTGTTTGGCATGAATTTGATATTAGCACCACAGGCTGCAAAACTGAGCTGAACTCATCTAGGATGATGTTACCACCTCACAGCTGATCCCAGGAGCTTTTACTCTGACTAATTATAGTGTGAGGCAGGGACGAGGTCAGCCAATCACCTGCTGCCCTTATTTAAGACGACTGACTTTTTACAGGCTGCATCACCTTCCTTCAAACAATAAATCAAGAAGCTGTGAAGAAGATCATGTGTTCGATAGAATCAAAAACAAACTCTGCAACCTAGTTGCTACAAATAGTGAAACTGGAAGTGTAAAATGTTATTTTATGAGCTGAGCATACTTGGTCTAGCAATTGGGTCTTTTGACCTTATTTTTTTCTACACCTAAAACAACTTGGACACTAATTAGCTGCTTGTACTCAAGTGAATTTACCTGGATGGAAATGTAAACAAACTTTAAATTTAGAATGGAGGATCCCCCTGCAGAAGGCTGATAACCAAGCTGTGCCTTTTTAAAAAGCAGCACAATATTACTAAAACTGAATATATATTACAAGAATTGCAAGTGAGTAAATTTCCACATTACACAACACTACAACCTTTCTGCTGAGCACACTCCAAACACACTTGTATGTTTATACGGAAACACATGTACAATTTCATTGTTCTGAACTTAAACATTGTCTGTGGATATTCCATCCATACATTTATCATTTATGCTAATACCAAGTGTATAATCCAACTGTCCATGCCAAGCCTTCTCATGTCTCCAGCCACATAACCTACACATATAGATGCAGTATCTGCTGAAGGGTGAAAGTGAATGCAGAGCAGCTGACCCTATGACATCACAGCCCTCTGACATTGGATAGGCCCCCAGAAAAACATTATCACTAAGGATAAACATATAAATAACATGGAAGCTCTGAGACTTAGGAGCTTTAAGGCAAGAGCTTTCAGAACTAAGAATTACTATTGCCCAGACTGAACCAATACAGTGGTTTCAAATAGTGGACCAGGACCAGAAGTGCCATTGTAAAATAATTTGTAAAAAATCATTAGTTCTACAAAAAGTGGGTCACAGTAAACTGCCCAAGAAAATAAAATGTGTGCCTTCAATCTGGAAAGCTGAGAACCACAGTACTAAGTCAGTGAAAAAATAAATGTCTTTTTTGCTGAGTAAATTTGTACTGCAAATGACTGGTCCCAGACATAATGAACCCTACTTTAGACAACTGTTTAATATTATCAGCTTACGAAGTGTGTCACCTCAGTGAAATGTAGGCCAGATCTGGTTGTCTTTTAAACACCCCCTCACTCTGAAGCTGCTGCTAGTCTGACACATGAGAACTAACCCCTCCTTTTAAGGCTGTGGTAGGCGCGGTATTTAGAACGCCTTTAGGATGCAGGTTCAAAAGAGGAAAGGGTAATAATAGATGTGTAATAAAGCTGGACAAGTCTTTGTACAATGGACCTCTTCAAGAAAGAATCCAGCCCCAAAAATCCATATACTAATGAAGGTGTCACATGACAAACAGTGACAGAAGTAGGATGAACTTACCAGGTAGAAACTTATGTTGCAGGTGTTCAAGGCAGCCCAGGCAGGTTCCCCTTGAGAGGAAAGACATTGATTAGTGTAAAGTTTGAACAATATAGACAAATATTGACATGAATATATCAAGAGTAGTCAATGATAGCTAAATGGAGTCATAGGCTATGTTCTTGCTAAAAAAAAGCTGAAGCAGATTCCATTGAAAAACAATAAATATGACGTTAAACTGAACACATCTATGCTAGTTTGTTAACATTTAGCGGTCAAACAACCCAAGGCGCCCCCCCAATATGTCTGTCTTATGGCCGCCCTGGTGGGGGGCTTCTGCCTTCAACACAGCCACCCACCTGCCTGCCACAACAACCAACTTCACAACACAATATTAATGCATTAAAAGGGTAATTCTGGTGGATTTACCTGTGCGATTGCTGCTAAGGGGGTGGCCGGCCGGTTGCTGCCTGCTTGTCCCAGCCCGAAGTGTTAGTACGGCAGGTTCATGTTGAGCCCAACCAGACCCCCCTTCCTACAAATGGAAGGAACAGACGCCATGGCAATCCAAAAATAAATCCTGAGTCCTATGGGCCGTAGCAGCAGAGAGAGGCGACACACAGTGGGGACAGGCCACAGAAACTTAGGTTACACCACCTCAGGGGTCTAAAGTGAGGTCCGCGGGCCAACCAGGGACCTGCATGGGACGAACTAAGAACTAGGAGGGGTAAAGCACACAAGGCAGGAGAGTATTTTTTTTTATAACGATCAAAAATGATTAAAAAAGGCATAGTGATAATTAAGTCGGCATAATATACTGTATCAAGCTGTTATTATAAATTCAAGATTCAAAGCTTTTATTGTCATGGACGGTAGGGAAGTAAGTTGTTCTGTACAATGAAATTCTTACTCTGCTGCCCACATCGGATGTCAAGAGTACAAAAATTAGGTATAAAATGGATAAATAATAAGATAAAGTGAAGCATGCAAAAATACAATAAAGTAGAAATAGATTTAGCCCTGATTTACTTTTGGTTCAAATTAAAAATAGTTATGCAGCCTAAGCAATAATATCTGAAAGATAAACCTACTGTTGCTACCTTGAGGTAATCCTTTCAGTAAATGTGCATAGACAGTCTCTGCCATTAGGTCCATTGTTACCCATTCTGAGGAGGGTTCACTGTGTTGTGGGGAGGAGCATTGGGGACAGTCCCGTGGGCAGGGTGACTTTTGTGACATGTTAATTTGCCTAAGTTTTCCTAGACATGGCAGCGTGTTTGTAACCAGTCCGTCAATAAATGTCTCAATGCATTGTAACTAAAAGGTGAAGTAACTGCTGCTATAAAGGAATTGAGGTCAGTAGATCATGAGGCTGCTCTGGGCACTTGGAGGTCTGTAACTGATCCTTGAGTAGTCTTCAGGTGGTCTATAACAGTGGTTTAGAGCAGTAGTTTTATTTAGGGTACACATATTTTACTTGGCCATTCTCATCGTGACCCATTTGTTTGTCATTATTGGGTGATTTTTTTTTTATAATTTGGTTTTCTAATATTTTTTCATTTATGCTTTTCTTCTTATTTAATGGCATTTACAATGTTACTGAGTGAACACACCCTTTTTTAATGTACAACAGTTATCATTAT
>JAVQKG010428115.1:0-13478 GCA_036025885.1 Hypseleotris bucephala | reverse complement strand
TATGAATTTCCACCAAAAAATATATTAATAAGCCCTAGATGATTTGACTTGTTTCAATGAAGTGGATTTTTTTATCTTACTTACTTACTCTACTAGCAGGTACTGTACATAATTTAGCTTGAAAAATGAATAAAATATGTTGAAACCAGCCAGAAATACATTGCATCAAATAATTGAATAATTTAATATAAACAAGTAATATAAATAAAGTAAATAAATGTAAACTAGTAAAAACTTCTATTCTAATTTAAGTCATTTTAAAGCTGCAGTACTTGATTTTGTGCGGGTAAAAAAAACAAAATAAACAAAACATGTCATCTGTGTTTGAAAGTTTGAATTATCCACTACTCTTTCTCCATCCACTCCTTCTCAACCCTCTGTTACGGTCTCACACAAACCGGAAATCAGAATCGAGCCGTGGTCTGAAGTTGGCTTTTTTTCTTTGAACTAATAAATACAATTTGCTTAATTAGTCAATGAGCTGAACATTTTTAAAATATAACATCCCTCACATAATTCCTGATATATAGATCTTTATAAATAAACAATCAGAGCCTCCTGTACAGTTAATTTTACAAAAACCCTTATAATACAACCCACAGAGGGTCTCAAAGTCTCATTATTTTCTGGTGACTTCTGTGTACAGTAATTATCTCAAAAACAAAGTAAAAATATCGGGTACTGCAGCTTTTACTATGATTATTTTTTTCTTCAGTGAAGAAATGGCTTTTGTGCACATTTCACTAAGCTATTTAGTAATGGCCTTCACAAACCCACTTGATGTTGGTATAGCAACGCATCCCAAGTGTTTGGCAGCAGGATAAATGGTCTGGGTCCAGAATGAAGACAAAGCACACGTAATCATCTGATGAACAGGGTACAGTCATCAACACAAGAGTATGCTGAGACCACTCCAGCAGCAGACCACAGCAGCTGGAAGGACCCAAGCAAGAGGCCATTTAAATTAGCAGCACACACATTCAGGCACACCAGCTATGTGCACAACGTATCTGTATTACATTCATGAATACACAGTCGCCGTATATGATAAGATGTTGGTATCTAGTACATTGGTAATTCTGTGCAGATTTTAATGTGAAGTCTTTGGGAACAAATCAAATATTCTAGGCCTAATAGGTAAATCAATGCAGTGTTTATATTTTGGATTTCAGTCATTTTTACTCACCTGGATATTCCTGTTTTTTCTCTCACAGAATTTCTATCTTGTATAACCAGTGTGAAGCTTGCAAGGCTTTTGACACAAAAATAAAAAATGGTTACTAAAAGTGTATACACTAATGACTTTTATACACATTGTTTTGGTCAAATAACTCAAATAGGACACTTAAAATTTGCAATTCCCAGTTCTTAGTCAAAATGTATGGAGTTTGTGCTTTAAACTTACTTCCAATAAGTTGCTCATGCTGTCCAATGATTATCTGCTTTGTTTATGGCCACTGGTGGATATTTGCACATCTTTGCCTATTTTCCATCTTTACGGTAATCTGTGTACTGTAAAAACAATGGCACATTTTGCACATGGAAATTAAACAAAATTAAGTAAAACCCAATGTATAACAGACTGTGGTTATCTTTTCTGTGCTGCCAGCTGCGGATCAGTGAGGAATCCTTACCATCCACAAACATTGGAATTTGAAATGCTGAAGACTGGTTGAGACCGTGTCCTAGTAGATTTTGGCTTAACCAGGGTTTAAAATAAAGTAGTTATCATGTGCCGTCTCCCTGAAATCTATAGAGGATTTCAGTAAATAAATATGCCCCTGAAAAACAAATGTACAAACATCAGTAGGCTAAACAAAATTTCTACAATATATTCACATGGAAAGATGGGGATTAGACGTTATAATTAAACAGAAATCAAACATTATGGCGTGAATAAATTAAACAACAACAAACAACATTTCGGTACACCTAAATCACCTAAAACAAGGCAATCCTATAGAATGGGTACAAACAGGATTAAAATAAAGGATCTAAATAAGGTGCGATAAATAGTTCAACATTTTGTATTGTAGGCTAAATATTGTCAGAAAAAAATACACTGTCTTTTTTTTTTTTTTTTTTGAAGTGTCCATATCCAGAAGGAGGCATTAGGGATTTGAAGCAGGTTCTCAGGTCTAAGCTGGGATTAGTGCAGCAGGCTTGTGTGTCGCCAAAGGATTTCTCTTTTAACCTTATGCTTCAGGGTGATACTCAGGGGGCTGGGCATTGCAGTGCTAAGCTAATTTGGAGAAACTGTCATGCTAATGTAGGGTATTGCCACATTTTTTTTCATACTAAATAAATAAATTAAACAGTTTTACTGTTTTACAAACTATTCACAAAATAAAGGTTAGGCAGTTAGGCTACATTTGTCCCTGTTTATGGTCTATACATATGTGTGCGATATAGGCTAATTTATAGAAGGCTACTTCCCGCTAACTTATATGTGAACCTGTTGCTCCAGCACAGAGCAGGTGCTGCTGTAGCTCCTCCCCCCGCCGCCTCGCGGACCTCTGTCCTCACTTCATCCTCCGCCAACATCATGCTTCAGCGTCCAGGGCAATTTGATGACACCAGGCTCGGATAAAACGATAACTCTAACAGTTTGGAGGAAATGTAATATTTTTGTTCAGAAGATGGAGATACACTTGAATGGACATATGGGGACAGACTGTTTGGTCGACTTGAAAAACTCACCGTGAGAAGGCTGCATTCAGGTTAGTATAAAAGGAATATCTAGGCCTAGTTTCTTTAAGACACAATTTAATCAAATTAGCTGCCATGTAAATTTAAATATTATTCCCTTTGTCTAAATATTCTATTGATTTACTCACCAAGACAGCCTAACAAACTAGCCAAGAATTCCACTGCAATAGGTTAAAAATTGTAAGCTTGCTTTGCTTTACTGAGGTGCATGATTGTGTCAGTGCACTTCTAGAAAATACCTAAAAATATATGTGGATTTTCTATAGCAGTTTATAACATGATTGAAGAACTAGCAAGATGGGAGGGTGTCATTGGAAAGGTGGTCAGCAAATTAATGGTCTTAGGCTATGTCAGTTAACCACTGGGTTATTTAATAGTAGAAATACCTATTTTCCCAGCCACCTAAAATAAGAATAGTAGCCTATATATTTTCACTATGAAGTGAACATGGTTAAAGAGAGCAGTCCATCTTAATGGACATTAAAGGCGAACACAATTCTCAAGCCTCTTAGAGGGTGTTGACCCCTGAGAACCACCGAACAGATTATCTCCAGGAAAATAACAATAAACAATGAGGAAATTTTAGAAATTGATCTAAGTGACAGACAGACACACTCTCAACTATTCTGTATCTACACTAAGGGTTAATTTGGGTTTGTTGTATGGAATGTTGTAAAATGGTAAGAAAATAAATTATTCCACAAGAAAATATAACAAGCAAAAGAATATTAATTATTATCTGAGAGTAAGTAAACTAAAATAGCATTCAAAATTCTCAAATAGATTATATTTAATAAAAACATGCATAATGTAATATGCATTTTAACATTTCAATTGTCTTTGTAAAAGCTGATTGACATTTAAATTTGTCATTTCTAGATACGGACAACTTAACTTCTGACTGCATTTGCAATGTTTGATTTAAAGCTATTTTGATGTGCTCTAAAAGGTTGAAAAATGCAAGTGAGGGTGATTTTTTTTTTATCAATAACACAAATGAAAGTGCTTTACACATAAAGTGGTGATATCAAAGTAAATCTGCCTCATGTTGGTGGAGATGCTGGCAGTGGTGTGTGTGTGATGTAACTTCAGTGAAGGTACAGACAGGTTTACTTCTATCCTCCTCTGAATCTTCACTGAGTTCTGTCAGTGTGATTTAATTAAGTGGGGGCTGGTTAACTCCCTGGTATTAGCAGTAATCTACAAATGCACGTGTTACAAGCATTGGTGTTTCCCAGAGATCACTGAGCCAGCACTTGCCACTCAATATGTACTTCATTTTTCATTAGTTTTTAAATTACATCTTGAAAAGTCTTCTTATTCTATAATTGTACACACACTGAGTAAACTAGTGATGGTGGGGTCTATATAAATAAAATAATCAATCATTAGTAGTTGTATGCACATATTTATAAGACATAAGTAATGATCTACTCAACTAAGCTTTCAGAGACATTAGCATACCACAGTCAGTCTGACTGCAGTGAGGACAGTAACTGCAGGGTCTATCTGAGGCCTGTAGTTGTACAGTTCTTTAAGTGGAGCTCTAATAGACTTAACCTGTGTAGACATGACTGAAGATAGCAGCCAGAGTGGACACATAAGCCATAGCTTAGTTATTTTAAAAAGTAGTTGATGGTTGACAGGGCGAAGCCTGATCCTGTTTAGTGTTAAGGACATCATTAGCATGTATTTATAGGAGCTCCTCACAGACAGACACAAGTAGTGTTCAGTAAACACAAAATAAAACAATGATGAGGAAGAAATGGGAGACATGATGGCTTATTTCAAATCTTACATGTTGAACTAAAGCACCATGTAACACCTACCCAATGTCCACACTTTTATATCTTTTAATGTCTGATTATTTGTATCTTTATTTCAGGGGTGAAGCCTTTAATAAAATGGCAAAAATCTATACTGAAAAGCCCACAAGACAGCGGTTATCCATCCACTCAATTGATGATGAGCTGGCTGTTATCGAAAATGGAGACAGCAGGTGAGTATTATAAAATACAATGTACTAAATTAACATCTAAGACTGAAAACCACTATACCTGTCATAATTGATTCTATATCATTTTCATACACATCTCTCCCATATTCCTTTAGAGCTCACTCTCTTTGTGAAGACATCTCAGACAGAGCAGTGTCCACAGAGTCCCACAGAAGCTCATTTGCAGGTGCTGGAGCTATGGCTAGGTAAAATACAGTTTGTACCTGTTATTATGAATGATGTACTGAGGTGTGTGCCGTGGTGTAGACGGGTGTCACTTTGTGCTGTGTTACTCCCACTGACACTTTAGGCTCTCTTACTTCTTCTTCATGCTGCGATCCTGGGTGACTCACAGAGTGCACTCAGAGGAGGAGAGGCATGACTCCTTCTTGGAGCGCTTCAGAGGTCCAGAACTCAAAGACACCAGTCGAGAGAGTAACGCCCAGTCTGTGGGCCCCTGTGACGTAGTACGCAAGAGGAAGTGAGTACAACTGGAGCAAGTACACAGTAATACAATGTCACATAATAGAGTCTAATATACGCCAGCTAGACGTATAAATGCAAAAATCCTTCATTTCTCCAAATCTGTTTTTTATGTTAAGACAAGAAATTGTTTTGAGGTCACAAAAAGTGACACATTTATGTAATTTATCAAAGAAAAAAAATCCCCAACTTGTTGTGAGTAGTATATTTGCTTTTACCCAATTTATACCTTAATTAACAGTTTAATATCTGCTTAGGACACTCTTACATAGAAATTAAAAGTAGTGAAAAAAGTAACCACAATTACCTAATATATATTAAAAACTAAAATTAAACCTAAAATGAACCACAAATGTGCTTTCTAAGCTCTGTTAATAAAGTAATGGTGGCAGGATATTGATATCAAATCTTTATTTTTCCTCAAGTCTTCTGAACAAGTGGCCTCTAGCTACATACAACATGAATAACTGCAACAATACAGATGAGTAAGTGTATGCAGATTTGTAAATAGAATAGAACAACTAGAAAATGAATACAAAGTAGCTATCCGTTTGTTTACGTCCCTCCCCTTAATTTACCCAGTGTCGAATCCTGTGCTCTCCCTTTGCCATTTCACAACAAAATGCAGGTAACAACAATAAGTGATTAATTAAGTATTAAATTGTGATGCATGAAATCCAGAAATCCAGATTGTACAGACAAAAACTATGCAACATTGCCATCTGCTGGACATAATATGTAACCTGCATCAGTGAAACCTCCAGTAGAACTTTTGGTAGAAGTCTCATAGTAGTCTTGAGACACTCCCTTAGTCCCTCCCCAAAATTTAAAGAAATAAAATCTATGATCTTTAGCAAAAAGGAGGACAAAAAAGACGAGATTAAAAAAGATGACAAAAAGGAAGAAGAGAAAAAAGATGAAAAGAAAGACGATAAAAAGGACGAAAAGAAAGACGGGGACAAAAAAGATGAAAAGAAAGACGACAAGAAGGATGATAAGAAAGATGATAAAAAGAAAGAGGAACCTCCGTAAGTACTACAATAGGGAATAGCACAGTAGAAAATGTAAATATCAAAAAGCTTTTCTAATCTATTTTTCTATTCCATATCTGTGTTATATTTTAATGTTAATGTATTTGTTTTTCTTCAGAAAAGAAATCTGGATTATGGATCCAGCCACAGACCTGTATTACCGATGGCTGACTGTCATCGCAGCACCAGTATTTTATAATCTCATTATGATAGTAACAAGGTAATTACTCCTACTGTATTCTTCACTGTGGTTGAGAAAAGAGTTCCCTATGGTACAGCTCAGTTTGTACACCTTATGGATCATCTAGAGAGTGGCTACATCTCAGTTCAATGTCAAGGTTTCAACTCACAGTTAGCTAAATGTCTATCCCTTTTCTCCTCTCTGGTTTCCTACCTCTATACCAGTGATGTCCAAAGTACGGCCTTGCGGGCATCTGACAAGATTTAATCTGGCTTATTACCTCAAAGCTAAAATGGGTTGTTTATGGCCCTTTAGACATTTCAACCGACCTGCTTGTTATTCTGAACTTCATTAGTGTCAGAAAATCTCTTGTTTGGTTACAGTTACAGTATGATTTTTTGGACTGAATGAATTATGTTGTGTTGATATTATGTCTGATACTTTGTCCTGTCTAATAAACCCTAGAAAAGGCCTACAAATGTTAATTTTCTGTCCTTGCAGAGCGTGTTTTAATGAACTCCAGGACACATACACAAAGTTGTGGATATTCCTGGACTACACCTCAGACTTCATCTACTATACAGACACTTTTGTCAGGTCAAGAACAGGTAAATTACATACAGTGGATATGCTTTATATGTGTTGGGTGTCTAATCTTGTGTGTACTCCACAGGATACCTGGAGCAGGGCCTGTTGGTGAAAGACGCCACGAAACTTAAAGCCAAATATAGAACTATTCCCCAGTTCAAATACGACATGATCTCAATGATACCAACTGATCTACTGTTTTTAAAGTTTGGATACAACAATCCTGAGTTCCGGTTTAACCGACTTTGTAAAATGGCAAGACTTTCTGAGTTCTTTGAGCGGACTGAGACCAGAACAAGCTACCCTAACATGTTTCGAATCAGTAACCTTGTGCTTTATATTCTTGTAATTATTCACTGGAACGCTTGTTGTTTCTTTGCCATCTCAAAGACAATTGGCTTTGGAACTGACACTTGGGTCTACCCCAATATCAGCCACCCAGAACATGGCCGCTTGGCTAGAAAATACATCTACTCTTTATACTGGTCCACTCTCACCCTTACCACTATCGGAGAGACCCCAGCTCCAGTCAGGGACGTAGAGTTTCTATTTGTCATTGCTGACTTTCTCACCGGTGTGCTCATTTTTGCTAGTATCGTCGGTAACGTAGGTGCTATGATTTCAAACATGAACGCCTCCCGTGCCGAATTTCAAGCCAAAATTGATTCCATAAAACAGTACATGCAGTTCCGTAAGGTCTCCAAAGACTTAGAAGCCAGGGTCATCAAATGGTTTGATTACTTGTGGACAGAGAAGAAGACGTGTGATGAAAAAGAAGTGTTGAAAAACCTCCCTGACAAGTTGAAAGCTGAGATTGCCATCAACGTGCATTTAGACACTCTCAAAAAAGTCAGAATTTTCCAAGATTGTGAAGCAGGGTTGTTGATTGAATTGGTGTTGAAGCTACAGCCACAAGTGTTCAGTCCTGGAGATTATATTTGTAAGAAAGGAGATATTGGTAGAGAAATGTACATTATCAAAGAAGGGAAGCTAGCTGTGGTGGCGGACGATGGCGTAACACAGTTTGTAGTGCTAAGCGATGGTGCATACTTTGGTGAAATTAGTATCTTGGGAATCAAAGGTAGTAAAGCAGGGAACAGAAGAACAGCTAACATTAGAAGCGTGGGTTACTCCGATCTCTTTGCTCTATCGAAAGATGATCTTATGGAGGCGCTGACTGAGTACCCAGATGCTAAAAAGGCCTTGGAAGAGAAAGGAAAAGCCATCCTGATGAAAGATAACCTTATCGATGAAGCAGTCGCAAATGCTGGAGCAGACCCCAAAGATCTGGAGGAGAAGGTTGTGAGACTTCAGAGTAACTTGGAAACAATGCAGGGCAAGTTTGCCCAGCTGTTAGCAGAGTTTACATCCACACAGACCAGGATGAAGCAGAGGGTCACCGAAATGGAGTCCAAGGTCAAAGCAATCAAACCTGAAGATCTGTCTGAAGTGGTGGCTGACAAGGACAAAAAAGTACAATAAAGGACAAAAGACTTTCACTGTTTATATTTGTACATCTCCATTTGTTATCATTGCAATGTGTCAAATTGTGTACAGTGTATGCAGAAATGCTGTGTATTTCTATGTTGTTAATGGCAGTTGATTGATCAGAAATGCTTTTTTATAGACATACAATAGGTGTGCTTAGTGTGAGCACATAATAAATGAATGCATTTGTAAAATACGATTCACCAATCTGCAGCTTCCACAGCATGTGAATCAGAATCCATCTTTGTTTCTGTGTCAGTTGAAAATATGCAATGTTGTAAATAAAAATGTAAAAAGTGGTGTGCACGTTTTATTTTGAGAGAGCTATTACATATTATCAATTGATAAAAAACAAGTAATCCAAGTTAACTGCATTCTATGCATGCATATCAAAATCAAAATTATGTTTTTGTGTTAGCAATAGCTTCATTTTATCATCACAGTCTTGTATTCCTGAGATATTTAGCTAAACTAATACTATACGTGTACTCTCGATACAACCAAGAAATGCTAATTGTTTAAACAAAGCATAGCAAATAAACATAAAAAACATTTGTAGTGGTGTGAGGATGTAAAAATTCAGAGGTCTCAAAATTCAACTTCCTTTCCCTGAATTGAGCAAAGCTGATTGAAAATGTACAGCTACTGTAGTTCCTACTGGCAATCATCAAGAGCACCACTAACAGTGTGAAAACTGTTCCACAGCACTGACAAAAGAAACAATATATACACTACATTACACACAAACTAACTATACAGCTAAGTGCACTTTCACAGCTTAAAAATGCCATGCTACTAAAATAAGCTCAAAATGGTTTAGAAGATCTAATTCTTTGGTAAACCTGTGGTAATGGCCTTTGTGTGAATAGGACTGTGTGCTTAATAAGGCATAATTCCTGGTTTTCTGACCAGAATAATTCCCTTTAGATTATGTAGTAGACTTTGTTTTCTCACAGCATGCCAAAGCCTTTGGCGTAAGTGATAGCCTTGAGGAGTCTCTCCTTCAGTTTCTCCTTTGAGGAGTATTCTGGGAGCAGCAGTGCATTGAAGCAGGTATGTGAGGTTGGAAGCCTGCAATAAAATACAACAGAAGATAATTAGCAGAGCTATGTTAAATCAGAGTATTGGTTCTCTGAACGTGGACTCAGTTACTGTGGTCTGAAACTAATCCTAAACTTCAAACTTGTTTGGCTGCATTGTACCTGTCTGTGTCAGGCCCATTTTTGGCAATAATCATTTTTAATTTTCCAAGTCCACCGACTGGTGCTCGATCTGTTCCTGTAGTGAACTGAAGAAACAGCTTCTTCTGCTCTTCACTAAATGTGTGAATGATCTCCCAGAAGTCCCTGTGTGCACAACATGTTATATGTGAAATATAAGGCTTTATTGGTTACATAAATCTATAGTTAAACAAGACTTACTTGATAATTTGACAGTCCTTATTATAACCTCCATCATAATCTGTAGTCTTTTCAAGTGCATCAAAGTCAAGTTTCTGTAAATACACAAAGTACATGAATTAATTCAACTCTTTGCTGAAAATACAAACATATAAGAGAAGCTCTCTTACCCTGCTTCCACAGATGAGGAGCTCTATCTCCTCAGGTCTGTACAAATACTTCAGTGGGGACTCTTTGGTGACCATTAAAAAACCTTTTTTGAAAGCTTTGAATTGACTTTCCACACTCTTGTTTAGGATGTAATCTGCATACATTTCCACAAATTCCTATACAGAAGATCAGAAGAATTATAACTAAAATAGTATGTTATTAAAATATATCTATTAGATCTATTGTAAAGATGTATTACCTCCCGGTTGTCCTTGGTAACTGGAATCTCATCTCCGTCTTCCTTCAGGTCGTACAGGACGGGGTTTCCAAACAGGTCTGTTTGAGATATCTGGAAGGTTAGCGTCAGGTCGTCCTGAACGTTACCTGTGTACTCAAGCAGGTCCTTTAGACTCTTATATAAAATCTGTAGCAAAAAAAGGAGGCACAACTTCAGACTACAGAAAATGTACATTGTCTTGGTTTTACAATAAAAAGTAGAGAATGATTTGTGTTACTGGATTTAGGTCAAACAGGTCCAAGTATGTTCCCTTCTTGCCCATGAGCTTCCTGTAGACCACCATAGGAAAGTGAACATCCAGGATACAGTTGTTATAGATGGCTAGACCCAAGACAAGGCCGATGAGAGAGAACTGAGCGTCATTCTCCAGCGAGGAAGGGTTGAACCAAAACAGCTTTGTCTCTTCATCATAAGTAAACATCCCTGAAGAATAGGAAAAAAGTTGTTTAACTGTATGAGAAGGTATTTAGGATTTTGCATTTAGTATTTTTTTTTTTTAAACATTCAGATAACATAAAAACACACAATATAAAACATACATAGATACATTTAAAATATTCTTTCAATCATTTACTCCCACCTTATCCTGTGACTGGAACATTTCTCCACAACAATGGTTTTAGAGGGTGTTGTACATGCTAGAGAATGGGCTGTTAGTGTCAGGGGAGACACATCGTAATAATTGCATGTATTTTTGTACTTGGAGAGAACCCTTTGTAACATAATAAGGGCATGCAGACTCCACTCAGAGAGGATGCAGCTAGCCGGCCCATGGATTGACCCTGAAACCTTTTGTGCACCTCATTTTGTTATTTCATCAAGATGTATTTTGTTTTATAACAAGTAACCAAATGTGTGTTTTACCAATATCTGGATTGAAAATTTCCTCCAAAAAGAGCTGAAAGAACTCTTTGGAAATGCCTCCTTCGTCTACGCCCTGCTCCCCTTCGAACTCCACCACCAGCTGCTTCTTGAGGTCTGATGGATTCTCCAGGGCTATCATCTCCAACTGAAAAACATTTATCATTCAATTTAGGATTATTTTGATCAGCTTAACCACAAAACCTGTCATTTTGAACTTACCCGAATCAATGCGTCATCGATTATATGATCTCTTCTCACTTTGAGCTCTAGGAAGGGACGTGGCTCTCTTCCATGCATCATGCTATAGAAAGCCGTAAGTCGCCGTTCGCCGTACATTCTGATTCTGTTGTCGTAATACAGCCCTTGATTTTTGGTGATGGGGTTGAGTATAAATGGGCAGGTCTGGAAGGAGAATTTACTCTCCCCATCCACTTTAAAGAAGGTGAAGTCTTTGTCCATCTCCACAACTTCATTGAGCGAATCGTTGATGAAGTCTTCAAACGGAATTAGCGGTTTTCTGCTGTCTATCGTTTTAACGCCAAGTTCTGTCTCCAAAGGGTCAACTCTTGGCCCCTTTTTATAAATACGCTCTTCACCCATTAGCTCGTGCAACGTTAGCTCTTCTGCGTCCGTCTCTTCTTCCTCGTCCTCGTTGTGGCCTACGTCGATGTCCCCGGCTAAAATGCTAGCATAGAAAACCACTTTCAAACACTGAGCAGCAGCCACCACCGTCTCGTCGTCGTTCACCAAATTCTCGTTGTCGTACTCGCTGCTGACCACGGTGAACGTTATGAGTTGCTGAAAAGTCTCCATCATGCGGCGGATGTGTGGGAGGCCATATTGGGACCACAGTTTGGCTAACTTAGCTAGAGCTTCGTCTGGGAGTTTGCTCATAGCTTTGCAAAACTGCGGTAAGGCTACCTCCAGGTACTCCGGGCTGTGGAGATTTGTGTTTTCCATGACTATGATGAAGACGTTTAGATAGTCCGGGTTGGTTTCGTAAACGTCAAGGTACTCCAAGTCTAGTTCAAGATTTGGGGTGAGGAAAATGAGTGCATCCACAAGAGCGGCCTGCACTTCGTCGATAGCTAGGATTTTCTCATAGAACCTTCTTACACCATTAATGTCCACATTCAAATCGTTTAGGTCATGGATTTCACTAGCTTCTCGGATTGGTGAAGAAGTAGCGCCTAATTCATCGGGCTTCTTGGAGTCAGCTGTTGGAGATTGTGCTTGTGAGCTTTTGAATTCATCTTTTCTAAAACTCTTCATGAGGGATTCAGCGTTTGAGAAAATTCGGCCAATGACTTGGGCCAGTGCGGAGTAGTCTTTTGCCTTTTTGCAGAAAGTTAACATCAAGCATACATCGCTCTCAGTCAGGAGATGGATATCTGGAGGTAAAAAAAGAACTGGTTAAAGTGACACTACAAGCTTTTTCAATACTTTAAGCTTTAAAAAATGTGTTATTTTTCAGAAAGTTGTTGGGTCAGTTGGCTTTTATTTATTGGTTTGAAAAATTCTAAAAGTTAAGAGTCAAATTTAAAAAAAGTTTTAATGCGTTGCCAGAATATAAGTATTTATTTACGGAAGATAAAGCTTTTTTTTAAATTTTTTAATTTGTATTTTTTTTTTATTTCTCATTTTAGGAACTTAGTATATGGACTAGTCAATCCCACATTATAGTTTTACCGGAGTAGTCCCCTTTGCGGTCTTCAATGCTCATCTGTCTGTCCAGGGCATGGTCTACTGTTGGTGTATCCTTCTTAATGTGTAGATCACAGAGTTTGGCATTGTTTTTAAAGAGCTCCAGGGCCTTGACAGCTGCTGCATTTTGATCCAGTGGTTCGAAGTTATTAGATGAAGCACAGTACTGGTTTGTGCAGTTTCCATTTCCACAGCCGTCAGTTAACTGACGAAAGTACCGCTCAATGAGTTGCTTTGCAGCGGATCTATTCCTGCAGATGTAAGTAAGGATAATCATTTTATCAAATATTAGCATAAATGAAATAGCATTTACAAGTAATTACTAAACATTTGTGATACACACAAGCATTACATAAGAAAACAATATTTTGTAAAAAAAATAAATAAATGGTAAAATTATTTAACTGGAAAGCACTCGGAGAGTGCATACCGACGCCAGGACAGCTAATTTCCCCTATACAATGTTTTGGCACTAACTGCGACTTTAATCTGTGATGTCTAGGGGTTTTTATATTGTTAACGAGCAATTAAGAGGCCCCGCCCCCAAACCATGACAAATATGGGAAGGGCCTATTTGACTTTTGTG
>JAVQKG010428080.1:0-33642 GCA_036025885.1 Hypseleotris bucephala | reverse complement strand
TGTATGATGTTAAATTTAGTTACGCGTTTGTTTTTTTGTTTTTATTATCATTTTGTGACAGAATTTATGTGATAGTAAAACTGGCAAAATGTTGCTCTTGATTTTTACCTGTCAAAGTCAGAATACAAAGTTTGTAGTGTAGTGTTTTTTAGTTGTCTCTCTGTGTACGAGCCCATTGTAAATCCACTTCCAAGCACTTTTTGTTGTTTCTTATTGATTGACCCTCGGTGGATGAATCACTCTCTTCTATATTTTCTGCTTTTTTATCTCCCTCTTGTTGTAAATAACACTGAATGCAATAGTTCACTTTCTTTAAACACCTGGCTTTGTGCTTTTACCGGGAATAATATGGCATCACACACAGGGAGGGGAGCTATTCTTATTGTTATTTATAACCCTTAAATTGGGTCAGGCCAAAACAACATATCTTATTTGTAATTCCCACCGCAGCCAAGGATCCTCCGCTGGTGAGGGACTGGAAGAGGAGCTCGCGAGAATTCAAAAGGAACAGCGTCTCCAGCCTACACAGTAAAACTCAACTCGGATCAGGAATGAGTGGCAAGTCCAAATGCATTTATTATTGACCATGCGGCAGTGTACTGTATATTTAATATGGGGCATGTTGACTTATTGTTCTGTTGTCTTCTTGTTTAGATATAAAGGAAAAGTTTTCGCGTAAAGTTGAAGGTAGGTAGAAATAAATAATGCATTGGTGCCAAATGTATTACTTGACAACCTCGCTTTACTGTAACTGTCAAAAAACTAAAATGAATAACAATAACAATTGGAGACAAGAAGCTTAAAATTACTGCTAATATTAGATTTATACAGTTTTACACAACAAATGTGTTTTTGTGTTTTCTGTACTCAGAAAAAATGTACTCAAGGGGAAATACAAGTACTAAAATAACTACAATATGTAAAGTAAAAAAGAACTGCATATAAAATGACCTGTGTAAACTACTATTCAAGATTTGCATTAGCATAAGAAATCTTACTTTTACTACTACCACAATCACATGATCTTTTTATGACATTAAAGTACTTTTAAACTTTGAATGGATTAACCAGCAATACATGGCTAACATTGGTGGTTAAAAAAATCACTGTGTGTTACAAAATAATGCTGTTTTAGCTCCCCTATTTTTAGTATTAAGATAAAAAATACATGAATTCTCCTCTGACACCTTAAAGACATGTATAATTACATCCCTACACATTGAGCAGTGAAACAGTCTCCATGACACATTTACCACTGGGATTACTTACGAGCGTCCATTATCTGTCTCAAACACATGTATAAATGATCGATAACATTGTCTTAATATCCATACGCAGACCTCCAGAGGACGGAGTGCACCAGTGGGCGGGGCTCGGCGGTCATAACCGGGTGGAGACTGATCCGGAGGCAGTTCTTGGCGCTGTTCATCAAGCGCTTCCACCACGCCCGCCGCAGCCGCAAGGGACTCATCGCACAGGTAATGGCCGTTCCCCCGGTCCTGTCACCAAGATGGATCTGAGACTTAGGCCCTAGTGCCGCTCCATAGAGGATCAGTGGAGGATTGTGTCAAATACATGTTTCAGAATCAATTAATGACACGTATGATCGAGTAAGCTAATTCAAAACCTGCATGGGAGAAAAGTCATATCATCCATCTTGAAGCTAGGTCGATAGTTGTGGGACTGTAGCAGAAGAAAATTGAAAGTTAAAAATATATAAACTGTAGGAATAAGCTATGTTTTATTATTTTAGGGTTTATCGGACATTTGACTACCGCAAAACATCAGCAAAAAGTTAGACCAAGGGAAACAAAATGCTGGATGTATAAATTTTACTATTCAAAAATAGATCATAAATGGATTGCAGATTAATTTAGTTTAATTGGCAACAAGTCAGGAACATGTCATGTAACAATACTGAAAAAACTGGGTTATTTTTCAGAATTAAAAAAACAAACAAAAACAAAACAAGATACATAATGTGCTGGAAAAAAAATGTTAGTTAAACTTTTTACCTTTCTACCTGTCTTTTAAACTCAAATTTACACGTTCTGTGCCACTGTACCTCTCCGGAAGAAGATCTAACAAAAACACTTTTAGCATGTGTGTTGCCTTCAGACTCTGTTAGATCCTGTCACCATCGCCTGATTCTTGTGATTGACGCTAGCATCGCGAACTGACACCTGTGATTAGTTCCCCTTTCATTTTAGCCCCATACTAATCATGTGTTTTCATTATCCCTGCATTAAACTTGATCGCACAACAATTACAGGGACGACACGCCGCCTTTGGCTTATTAAGTTTACGTCCATATTATTTTGTTTCCTTTGAACATAATCATGAAAGTCAAAATCAATACATAATCTTAATTGAATAAGTCAAAACTAATTTCCTTTTAGAAGCAGTGTTCCCTTAAGTTCAGCCCAAGGTATTTTGTAAATTAAATTGAGTTGATATGTACGTGTCATGTTTGGCTATAAGTTATGACAGATGCAATAAATCCAGGATGCATGAGGGAAGCAACAGTGTCTCACCTCTGTCAAGATGTCCACTCTTCTTTTGTCATTTGCTGCAGTCCCAGTCCACATAATATATATTGTTTTTCTATTCTCCGCAAAATACCTGAAGCCTTAAGAGACGGTGCACAAACTTGATTATGGTATGTAAATATTGCCTTCATATATGAAAGGTATTCGGACAGCTTGGTTTTGCTCCGCTAGGAACATTAGAGGTTGAAATAATCAAAACCTGCTTGTGACATCATAATATTACTGACATGGAGGTAGTAAAATGTACTACAGTTACCTTTGAAAGAGTTTTCATTGGACCGTAAATAGACTAATCCACTTCTTGTGCCATAAAAATAAATTACTGCATAAAGATGTTGATACAAAATCATGCTACCTTTATTATAATGTGTTTGTTTCCCATATTTAGAATTCATAGAAACAACATCTGTTTATATTTTGTAGATTCAATTGCATGGATGTGTTTGTATGTTAATGTCATGTTTGGCTATGTGTTATGACAGATGTAATAAATCCCAAATGCTCTAAAGAAAGAACAGTACCTTAGCTCCACTCAGGTGTCCACACTCCTCTTGTAATTTGCTGCAGACCCCAATCCTCATTAGTCACTGTCAATCGCGGGACGTCCCTCTTTAGTGGGACACGAAGCGGGACATAGTGAGATCTTGTACAAGGATGCACCTCCTACCTGCCTATTCCCTCTCTATATTCATTTTGGCTGAAGGTTTTTCTCTTGCCGTGATGTCAACAGCTCCCATTGTGGGCAGATATGATTGTGCGGAGCTGGGGTAATCTTCGCCAATACAAGCAGTTAGGGGGAATATAAAAGAGATTATGGCAGGCAACACAAAAGGAGTGATTTATGGGGATGAAAGTCGGAGACAGGCGAGTCTTTGGCAATGTCACAATGAGGGAGAAAGCGGTTAGCCGTTCTGCTGCTGCTGAAGCTGGACAAAATCAGTGCATTTAGTGTTTTCTTTTCAAGCTAAATCATTTTTGGTTGACTCAATAAACCTAGTTCTGACCACTATGTCAATCGAAAAATGTAGTGTGTGTCATTGTTCATAGTTGACCTAAAAAGCAAAAAGAACACCAGTGTTTTAGTTATCATTTAGCTTGTATTAGCATGTTGCTTAAGTTAGCGTTGAGTTTACATTGAATGTCATTGAACATTGTTAGCAATTAGTATAAACATTTTGCAACTATATCGTCCATAACATACAGTACATTGGGGGCAGTGTGATGTATAAGGCTGGAAATTTTCCAAATTTCCAAAGCTTTTTTCTAGTCTGTCCTTTTCTTTTGAGAGGCTGTCCATACTTACATATTGATGGATGATGTTAAATAGAAACACTTATGGGTTCAGGCTTGGTGAAGTTCATCTTGTTTAGAGTTGTTTCTTATTAAAATAATTAAGTCCAAAATCTATTTTAGTGCTATACTTCAGAGTGCTGCATTAAACAATAGACATTATATTTAACTGGCTGTAAAAATGTGTTCATATCCACTTATACTCAAGGTGTAAAAACAGCCATTCTTCACACTTGAAATTGGATGGATATAAATATTTGTGGAGGAAACAAATTTAATCTAATGAGGCATTGGAAGTTTTGCTCAGAATAAAACACGTCTTAATTGGTTTTGTTGTTTTGCATATAATCCCTTCCTATTCTTCTTAATCCCCGCCGAAACTCGCAAAAGCAATAAACTCACGCATTGTTCATGGTGGAGCACTTTGGCTTTGTAATGACTTCTGCCTGTTTTTTTTCCTCCTCAATGGAAGAAGTACCAGCTGTCACCTGCAATTATGGCGAGAGAAAGAACGCTAGGGGAAACAGGCAAAGGATTGTTCTTTTTACCTATTCAGTCCCACGGCAGCACTTTATCTTTCCCTCTGAGTGCATTACTGTAGCTAGCTTTTTTTTCAATTGCAGTTTCTTGAATTGTCCTTGCAAATTGTATGCCTCCCGCAATTAATCAAGTGTACGCAAACCTTTCCTAAGCCTACCAATGATTAAACATTAAAGATATCTTGCATTTCTTTCTCCAGTGACCTTTTTGTCGCCTTTAACAATGATGGATTTTTATAGGGAATTACATGGAAACAAAGTTGGTCTGGGTTGGTAATTAATAATACAAAAGGCGACACAATGGAAAAGATGTAATTATATTGAGTTGCACAATGGTACTAGTGTTGTTGGAAGTGTTAAATCAAACTCATAAAGCACACGTCTAAACAATACGCATTGTAACACGTGTTTGTTGTTGTGATTGTATCAATGTCTTTGTAATGACAGCAAGAGCTTGTTACAAGAAGTAGTTGTCTGCTGGTAGTCAAAACCTTATAATGTTAGTCATTTTTTGTGCAAACTCTGCCAAGGCATTATCTGTATCTTGCAATGGTAAAAATGTTGTGTGAAACCTGTAGTGGAACCATAGATCTGTAGTTCTAAAAAAATGGATTTGCTTTTAATTGAACCCTTGCGGCAATATAAACAAAAATTAAATTGATCCAGAGTGTTTTGGATACACACCAAATGTTTTTTTGTAGCCCTTTTTTTTTAACCTTTTCCTAAAATGTATTCAAATTGTATCCATATTTTGATCATGGCAACTGTTTCGTACATTTATGTATGTTAACTGTTATACCGATGTTCATCTAAACAACAACACTTGACTACACCTAATATAGAGCACAGTAATATCTGCTTAGCCCTTTTCATTGCAATAAAAATGCCCTTTTCTTGTTTGTCTCTTGTAGGTCGTCTTGCCCGCTTTTTTCGTGTGCCTGTCTCTCATCTTCTCCCTCATCGTGCCTCCATTCAGAGAGTACCCCAGTCTGGAGCTGCAGCCCTGGATGTACGGCCTGCCTCAGACCACATTTTACAGGTAAACACGGACCAGCTACAAGAGTCCTGGCATCAGCAGCAGAAATGTGAATGAATAACTAGACAGAAAACATAACACAGTATGTGCCGGCCCAGAAAATTAAACCGCAATAACACTATATCTAATCTTTTCTGTGCTGAAGTCATCAATCTGCACCTACTCCCCTTCTTAGGCTGCAGTTTCACATTCTGACAGTGAGAATTACAAACAGAATGTGTGACCAGCCACTGGGTATAGCATCCACTGAGAAAATACAGTAGTTAGATTGCTGCAGTGTTTGAATTTTTGAATTTCTGTGTTACCCTAGTTGAAATGTATATACAAATATACACTATATACAATACGTATTGCTGTTTCTATTTAGTAATTACTCTTCATGTCATTAGATGTACACTATTTTTCATGTTAACTGTAATTTTATGTACTAAAATTCCAAACCTTCTCCCCAGCCTCTGAAAGTTGCTGTCTCTGTCCATGGTGCTGAAATATGACAGTACCCACTCTGCGACTACTAAATTTGTGCCTGTGTAGTATTAGCAAAAACATCATTTAGTAACACTATTTCACGTTTATTGTTGCTGTGAGGTCATGTTTGATTAACGTGTTAATCTGGTTTATTATAACCTTCTAAAGGCTTCTTTATAATCATGATATAAAGCCTCATATCATTTGTCTTTAACAGACAAAACTCTTTTTCTGACATTTTCTTGACATTCCCACAGGCCAATTACTGCAGTCTGCCTTTTCTCTTGACTGACTTTGTTACAGTCACTTTATTTGACGACAAACGTGACTAAAGCACTCTGCTTTTTAACGTGTGCTTGGTACTGAGGCATACATCATAAACCCTTATGACTGTTTCAAGTCTGAAGGTTTGATAATGAAACATGCCATTTAGAAGTTTAGATGACTTTCACTTCTTAAATTGTGCAGTTGGCACAAATGAGCATATTATATTTTATTAATGGAATATTAATGTCACCTTTTATGTGAGATAATGTCAGGCAGTATTTGCGAACCGTACCAGAGGCTTGATGCTGCTTTATCTCATATTATCATATTACCACTGTAGCTTTAGTTCTTCCTCAGGTGATAATCCATTGTAATAACCTATTCATTAGTTCCACTCTTTTAAAGTATATGCACCTGTCTTCACTGCAGGACTGTCCAATAGTTTTATTATCTTGAGTAAGGTGCTAACCCATCCATTGTTAATTGCAAAACAGATGGCTACACATAATCCATTTTTACTATCACGCACTTGAATGGCACTCAGTGGTGGCTGAGGAAATGACCGACTGACCTTCACAGAGACGCCTCTCAAAAAGACAATGAACAGTGAATTAATCCAAAGTGTTGGCTGTGGCCGGCGCTGGCACTCTGCCATCTCCATGGTCTTTTTGAAGCTGTGTTTTAAGTCCCACAGTCGCCTTAAGATAAAGGGCAGCGGCTGTGTGTCTGTAATGAGAATGAAATGAGAGTGTGAAGATTGTTTAAATGTGACTCAGGGCAGGGTCTACAGGACACTCAGATGATAAAAGCAGAAGACCTCCACAAGATCGCCTACAAATATTATGCAGTATTTAATTTACAATTGAACTTTTCAGTTTTTATTTTTTCATTCTAACTGGCACTTTTCTAATTATTTTCAATATTTTCAGATAATTTCAGTTAAAAATAAATACATTTGAATCTTTTGAAGTGGAAGATTCAACAAATATACTGGCCTCTATTATCCAAAAGACCTGAATTTAATTAGAATTGGATAATGATGTATCTGAGATTTGTTTAATTGAAGTTTGGATGTGTAAACTGGTGTTACAAATACAGCTAAAAATCAATGGCCATGCTCTGAATTGAGTTTTTCCTTTTGTTTTGCTAAAGGAGTATTTCAGTAAATTGGTTCAGTGAGTAGTGTAACCCGGCATTTCAAACTCTCCTTGAACCATTTGTCTAACCCTTACCACAAGTTATTTCCTCTGTTTTATAAGGTACTTGCAGTTCTTTGCCAAATGCTTTTCACCTTATTAATCTGCACTTGTGCAACCTTTATGAATTTAACAGCAAAGACGGACCGGAAAATGTGGAGGTTTCTCGAGTGGTGGACACCTTAGTGAATAACCCTGGCTTTGGCACACGCTGCATGTATGGAAACCCTATACCGTAAGTAATGTAGTTAGTGCTGCACTTTTTAACACTACAATGTCATAATTGCAATACCAGCAAAGAAACTAAACACTGTCTGGGTTTTAAGATAAATTTTGTTAATTATTATAACTCAATATATGACAAGTATATGACCAGAGCCTCTTATTGTGTATATTGTTTAAATTGAATTGAACATTTAAAATTCAACTTGGCTTTTTATTTTAATTTTTACGAGGTTCCTCCTACATAGATCTTCATCACTCAACATTCTGTAAAATCTCTGGCAAAAGACACAAGTGACACAACACAACAAATAATTAATCATTACTTACCTAACTCTATAGCTAATTAATATAAAAAAAGTGTTGTTCTTTGCCTTTAATTTTAAACATTGGTAGTATCGTTATCAAATTATTCAACATTCAAAATATCAGATGTTTCAAAATACTGATAAAAAGTAGGTTTAGTTTTACCTTTGTGAAATCGAAGCCAGAGCTGTGAAAAGGCACTCACTGTACGGCGCTGCTCAGCATGATTTTAACAAGCCTTTTCTGGGAGAACAAGTTTAATCAATACATAATAAGCTTTTCAAGGTGTCTCCTAATCAGAAGCGGATGAATAATGAATACCTATTTGTGTAGCGATGATTGGGATGAAAACTCCCTCGTGCTAATTGAAAGTCAGAGCAGTCTCTTTGAGGTGAGTGGCTGGTGTGTTTACCTTTTTGAAATAACTCACATATGCGTTAATTGTTTTCCCCTTAGGACCCTCCCCTGTTCCTCCAGCGGCCCCTCTGATTGGTTGACTCCGTCGGTGGATCCTTCGGTCAGTGATATCTTCCTCAATGGGAACTGGAGCATGGCTAATCCTTCTCCCTCGTGTCAGTGCAGTACTCCTAAACGCTCTATTATGTTACCTGACTGTCCGGCGGGCGCAGGGGGGCTGCCTCCGCCTCAGGTTAGTGCTGGGACTTCTGCTGCAGCTTTATGACACTGTGGTGGGGTTTAGAGTTGGACCAGAAGTAACTATATATTATTATAGAGTTGTAGAATCCACTAACACAGATCCTATAGGGCTTATTACTTGGTGTTTCTGGTTTCAAAAGTAGAAACTGTTTGCAGTGACTTGGTTTGTTATTTTTAACCCACTAAACATTCCCCACAGCTAAAGTATCCCCAGTAACAAGTCCCTAATTGTCAGGGTTTCCACACTCCGGATGATGCATTGCAGCTAAATCCAGCAGGACAATGCAGGTTGTAAAATATATATACTTTGGCCATCTCTTTTCACCAGTGTTGGTCTGGATGGTTTTATTGTCTATTAGCACGATAACATAAGATAAAAGATAAAAAGCAAGATAAAATGTTGATTTTGAACCATCAAGATCTCGTACCATCGTGGGAATGACACAATCTTGTTAGCATTGTAAGTTATAGTATATAGTTAGTGACAAATGCAGAAGAGCCAGAATCAAATCCTAAAAAACGCCACTCACAAAGGAAAGAATCATTTCTCACTGTTTATGCCCTGGCTGATGTCTGCATTGTCCATGTTTTCTAAACATAGCAACATGTCTAATTATAATATATTTAGTTTGTATTTGCTTCCAAACTGTATTTTTTCCTCTTTTCATAATATAGCGGAAATCAGAAAATGTGGGATGTGACATTGGGCAAACCCACAACAGTCTGGGACCCACAACGCTGTGGTGAGCTGTAGTGAGCTCTGCATGTGCTGCAGTTCTACACAGCACATCACAGCACTTGCAAGCCTGGCTTTTTATGTATTTATTTTTTTTCTCTTATTGCTATTACTCTGCAGTTTCGATGCTCAAGGTTTCAAAATGGCACTTTACAAAGTGCAGAGTGATGTAGCGATCATCTTTTATACAGTCTGTGGTGAATTGCACAGATGAGCAGTATGTGTGTCATGAAGTGAAAGACTATGGGCAGAGAGTGAATGTGAGGGAATGTGAAAATAAGAAATAAAGCTGTGACACAACAGTACAATAAAAATGCTTATCAAGGAAGCTTTTGGCTCGCAGCCTGTAAGTCCAAGTCAGCATCATTTTGATTTGAAAATGTAAAGGTACTTACTAACAAGGAATTTGCATCGCATTGCAAAATGTAAATCAGCCTTTTGTGCTGCGTCTCTTTTGTGAAACAGCGAGCATGCGTGAGAGCGTGGCCAAAATTGATTCCACGGAGAATACTCTTTACTGGTCATTGGTGATATTTAGCAAATCCCCCACAGCCAATAAAACCCCACATATACTTGTCCTAATCCCCTTTCACCTTGTAGCACCTTAGGATTTGGTCAGGACAGCCTTTGTGTGTCTCATCTTCAGTCAATACCAATCACCAAATACTTATGGGCCATTATGTTAACAATAGACAATAGATTTGAATGCGACTTATTTATTTATTTATTTATTTGACAGGGACAATGCAAATAAACATAGTTCCAATACAGAGGTTGCAACTGATGTTCTTAGAGTTTATAGCTAAAGCTAATTCTCGACTCCAGTCCCTGGTTGGGCTTTTCTACCAATTATAATTTAATTAGCACAATCTAGTTCATTCTTAAAATACTAACATTATCAAAATTATAAAACATTAATATCTTGCAGTACAAATAAATCTATATATTTACACCAAATCATCACATATTTAAAAATGAGCACAGTTCTGGTTTGCCTTTAGCCATTTCTTAAGTTTGTTAGTGAACATGTTAAAGTCAGGTATGGTCTTGATGTCCGATGGTAGTGAGTTCCAGAGCTGACAGCTCTTAAATGAGAAGGCTGTCTGTCCAAAGCTAGTCCTGTAGTATGGTTTTATTATTTATATGTAGCTGGTATTGAAGTGGATTTAGACTAGTGTATAGTTGTTGTGGCACATGTTAATTGATGCTGAGTATTTGTACACTGCATACAGACAGGCACATGACTCGAGAGATAAGGTTTCTGGAGTTGCAGTGTACTTTGGAAGGCCTCACCCTTACCACCAGGACTAAGTCTCTATTTGTTAAGCGCCTATCAGTACCTTCTGTTTGCTTGTTTTCTCCATGTACTCTTTGTTAAAGTGCCACTGAGTCAGTACATTAGGTTATTAGTTTGTTGTTTGTCTGCATTGTTTACATGGCTCAGTACTGAATTCATAGAAGCCAAAGTAAATATGGCCCCCTGTATCTGCTACCGCCTTTAGACCAGTGTGGGCCCAACTGTCTGGCTATGTGAAGTCTGAATTTGTTTTCTGAAAATGAACTTCCTCAACAGGCAGGAGGTGTTTCCTTCCCTCCTGATCCTCTGTTAGTGACTGTGAGGTGAATACTGAGCGCTACAGAAACAGGACTAGAGCAAAAACAACCACTTCTTTGTACAAGGCTAATCTGGGGTCAGCTGTAAAGCTTTTATTCCAGCCTCGGACAAGTTGAATTAAATGTTTTTTGTAAGTCTGATTTGCCTGCATAGTAATTGTAGTATTCTTGAGACAATTTAACAAACACAGTAGAAAACTCTCTCTCCTCCGCACGTACTCTACTCAGCCCCCTTTTGTTCCATTCACATTTTTAAAGCCACAGCCAGAGCGCAAGTCACCTAAATATCAGTTATGGTTTCAAATGACAGCCTTGCTATGGGGCTTTGCAACACACCTTTGTGTATCTATTACAGAGGTGTTTTGTGTCAGCCGGTATATTTCATGTAAACAGGGTGTGTCATAACATGCTATATATCTTTTAATAAATCCAAGTTTTTTGTTTTTTAATTTTAAATTGTCTTATAACTTGCCAGGACTTGAAATGTGTCACACAACAGGTTTGGTAAGTTTATTTGCTTTTGTTGCTTGTAGCGGCGTGACGTCCAGGTTGGCTTTTGTCAGACAGGTTTGTGGAGAACAGCGGTAGACTGCTGGCCTCAGCACTTTCCGCCTGTATTGATCTCGCCACATTAGCCCTCTCTTCATGCACAGACATGAGCACAATTGCTTCCCTTTACAAGGCTGCCGTGGCAACTGAGTCCTGATGGGGAGATACAGTTCAGAAAAGCATCTCGACCGGTAGCTCTTGATTTTGATAGTGCTCTGTTCTCATTTACATTCCCCTGTACATATTTGACACATCAACAGCTTGATTTGCCACTTGCAGCTATCTCCATATGTCTTTGTGTATTTTTGAATAGGCTAAGTGCTTAACAGGATAAAAGAGCAGTTTGAAAAGGGGAATAAATGTGCTTTGGCACCTGCTGTTAGTGCATGAATATGATGAGCCAGAGCTATTTTAACTTACAGATGAGCTATCACAGGTCAGCACCATTGCAGCTTCAGTATGTTTTTCAAGGCTGAGCTGCAGTCAACAAGCCAGTTAACTCACTGACTACCCTTTACCCTCTGTTTACACCAGGCTCCCAGTTATTCAGGGCATACACTTGATTCTATAGTGCTTTTCAATAATAACTCTCACCATCTCAACAACAGTAATAATGAACTCATGAAATCATGGTAAAACACCCTGGTTTGATGCAAACATTATTTAGGTCACAGAGGTTAGACAGTATTGGAAATTTTGACAAAACTGTGAAAAAACAATCTATTTAAAAAAAGCAATGAATGACTAAGTTTCAATTACTAAGTCTTAAACTAAAAACGGAAAAACTCCAAACTAGATTTTAACTAAATCAGACTAACTAATTTAGGACTAAATCAACAAGATTCAAAGTCTAAAAACTTCTAAACCAGGTCTTAAGCTAACATAATCATCTTTAAAGTGATAATGTTCAACAGCATTTATAAAACTCTGTGTTTAATCCACGATGCTACTCCGCTTTCTTGTATGTCTGCCCTGGCCCTTGTTGATATTCAAATGGCAGAGTGTTGAAGGAGCTCCTCAAAAGTGGATAAGCATTCTCCAGCCGCTGAGGGCCCAGAGGTCAGGTCTGTGAGGATGGTGAGGTTAATAAAGCGGTCCACACTACTGCCCAGGCCAAAGCAGCGGGCCAAAACAGAGGGCCAGAGCTTCATCTGGAGCTTCCAACTGTTCTACTCCCAAAGTTCACAAGTAACCATTCAGAGGCTGCTGGAGAAGACCAGTCATATGCAGTGTTTACAGCTGCCTCTGGCTTCAGTTAGACACACCTTCAAATCAAACACAGACCTGCACAGGAGTTTAACCATTATAATGCATGGATCCTTGGAGTATATGTTGTACACACAGCCCACTTTCAGTCAGTCACTTTTTGCTTGACACCAGTGGTTCTCTGCTAGTTTAGGAAGCCTGTCCAATTATAAAATCCCTAATCATTTTATGACCAACTATTATTTAAAAATAGGGCAACATCAGATGAGAAAATATTTGAAAGTCAATAACCACAACCTCATTCTTCAATATTTTGAATTAAGAAGTTTTTTTATTTACTAGTTAAAATTGGTTGAGACTCAGTAGGGACTAAACAAGGCCAAAGTAGGACCAAATTAAGGAAACTTTAACTTTTAAATATTTAGTCAATGGATTTTTTTAATAGGAAAATGTAGTGTCATTCTGTGTCAGATTACAGACCATGGCATTATTGCAATATATTTGATAGGTACAGTATATATTTTTGTGTGATTTTGTTTGCTTATTTATAACAATAATTTTGTCAATATACATGATTTCTAATATCTCTGGTGCCCACAAATTCTTTTTTTATTTATTTAATGACACTATAAAAATTTCCTTGCACACATTTGGTTTGTCCCATTTATAAATCTAAGCCATAGAATATATTTTACTGTCTTGGTCTCTTCGTTCCTTAATCAAATGGGCCTTTCTGTCACAGCCTGACATGTCCGATTGCTCTACTTTTTTGTGAGCTGTGATTCATTGGAGGCTGAAGATAACTTGCATAGCTCACCTAACTTCCACTCACTCAATGCAATTCCTCTTTCCATGTCCTATTCTCACCCATTTACAGTCATTTTTCCCTCTGGCATGTCCTCCTATCACACACATTGGCTGCTAATATTATCACATAAGACTCGTGGACACAACTTGTTGTATTTCTAGAGTAACAACTATAGCCTACATAATATTGACAACCCCTTTATTTATTATTTTGAGACTTATCACTTAGGTCAACAAGGCTTGCTTTTTCTTTTCATCCGCCGCGACTGGCTTTGACAAACAGATTTGAGTGCCCTCCCTCTCCTGTCCTCACCCATTGTGCAAACACCCTGGAGTATGACCCAGTTCTTATCTTATCACAGAATGAAAATGTACATGCCTATTGAGCCGGCTCTCTAGTATTTTAGTTTAACCCCTGAAGCAAGCCTTAGAAGAACATCTTAGACCACCTCAGTCTAACCAGGACTCAGTGCAGCAGAGGGAGCATGTCCTTTTCACAGAGTGGACATTGGAGCCAGCCTGGATTACTTATTCTGTTATTGACTCTTGTTTATGGGATTTTTGCTCCTAATTGAAGTGACAGCGTGGTTGTCATGGTGACGCCCAGGACTTAAAGCTTGTTGTTGAGCTGAGCCAAAGGGATCTTTTTGTGCAATGGTCTCTCTAACCAAAACCAGGACATAGCTTTAGTTCAGCATTATTACAGAATTTTCATTAAGACATGGATTTTGATTGATTGATGAATGAATATTTATCTAGGCTTGGGACTTGCACAAAGATAACAACGCTTGTGACCTCTTGCAGAAAATGTTCCACCTGGCTACAACTTTGGGATTCGGTACACCTTTTATATGAACATATAGGTACCTATCTACTTTACTCAATATATCTGTAACCAGACATTAAATGTGACTTTTAAGCTTCCTAAGTTCCTATTAAGACTGGATTGATGATGTTGAATTTCTGAGTGCTTTAAATGACTGACAACTCATGCTCCCTTCTTCACCACTACTTAATCTGGCTTGTGACAAATTGAGACTTGATCCAGGCTGAATGCTGATCAGCCTTTAAGAGCCATCCACTTTGCAGATAACAGTTTCATGCTCATTTAACAAGCAGCTGGGTCTGTGCTCCAACGAGGTGGGCGTCAAGGAGCGCAGCCTTAAGTCGGGTCGGTTTCTTGAGATGTCCTCAGCTGGAGTTAAGAGCCTCTCACCGTCACAAGCGTGGACGACAGTGAGAGGGCTGGCCAAGTGCAATTGAAGCAGACAGACACTACTGCAGGGGGTGGGCCCTTGGGGAAAACCTAAAAAAAAACAAGGTCAACACTTGGAGGAGCAGATCATTCCAATATGTCACATCCAGTTATTTCATGCAGTCACTGTGCATCTCTGTTTCAACTTGACATTAAAAACTGTTCTTTTTGTGTTTCAGACCCCTGTGGTTTAATGGGTCCAATCATTGGGATGTCACCAGATAAAAAATCGGAGATCCCGGGTATGCAAGAGGAGCGGACAGGACTCAGGGGTGCTTGTGGAATGGGGACACTGCCTGAAGCAGAGTGTGCGTCCAGTCCTTTAGCGACCAGTGTGGATCGAACCAACGAGGACGAGGAGCTCACCAACCTCAACTGGCTCCATGAAAACCTGCTGCAGAACTTCACACTGGGCGGGCCGGAGGCGCAGCCCAGTGGCAGCCCACTGTTCGACATCGAGGGAGACTACGGCCAGGGTCCTTCCCCCTCCTCTTCATCACACAGCAGAGTACGAGACTCAGTCAAAACAAAACCGCCATTTTCATTCTCACTCCTCATTTACATGGCCATCGAACAGTCTCCCAGTAAGTCACTGCCTGTGAAAGAGATCTACGGGTGGATTCTTGAGCACTTCCCCTACTTCTCCAACGCCCCCACCGGCTGGAAAAACTCTGTGCGTCACAACCTGTCCCTAAACAAATGCTTCCGCAAGGTCGATCGGAGTTTAGGAAAGGTAGGTTTAAACTTTCTTCTAACTTCTCTATACACACACACACATACTGTAGCAGCGTGATAAGCTATTGTCCTCAGAGCTGTACAAATGTCATTGTGCCAAATTATGTCAGCTTTGTTATAAGTGAGATTGAGGAACAGTGGACCGCATTGTAGAGCTGCAGTGAGGCTCATGTGACAGTGTCTGGAGCCGCAGAAACCTCTGACTGTGCTGCGATAACACTGGCATCCAGGCAAGGTCACACACTTCTGCAGAGGAAGTGCACACGCAGCACTCTCAGATAGGACTTTATCTCCCAACACACAAGCAAAAGCAACTGTAACTCTAGAGGAGACAGACCCATTCCACAACCTCAAACCTTTAGGTCACAACACAGGAATAAACAAGTGTAGACAAATAGATTAATTTTGTTTCATTGCCATTAAAGCTGTTTTTTTTATTTAGGCTATATTAATTTATTTGGGTAGTATTAATAGTCATGTCTAGTTGTGCTCAAACATTTTACCTTCTCAGAAAATAGTTCTCTCCCCAAGCATCATTTAGTTGCATATATATGTTGCATATATAATATGATACTAAAAGAAGACTCACTTCAGTCTCAAACCAGTACTAGACCAACCAAGGGACGAATTAACGATGAACCCAACAAAAGCATACCTTAAAAAATGAAGAAAGTGGTTCTAAGCCTTCAATTTCAACTATTCTAAAAGACTATGGAGTACCACTAGAAAGATCCAGCATCCCACACTTGAACATACAGTATACAATTATTTTACTTTAGTCATATTTTTGTCATACATATATTGTTCTTATTTATATAATATAATAATAATGGACTGAGATAGTTAGTTTGACATTACAGTTTGTATAAATTTTACTGGTCCTTGCAGTGACCTGACAGTGGCCATATTGAGCTCTAGTGTGAATTTGGACCTGTGACCGCTACTGCCCATGCCTGCCTGAGAGGTGGTATATTGTGCCACTGTGGGAGCGGATGATGGCAGTTAGCTATCGGCGAGGGCCCTTCAGCGTTGCAGGTGCACAGCATGAGCACTACGTGAGCCGAGAAAACAGTTTCACATGACACTGGCTGGTGGTTTCCGTTGCCATGGAGACATTTCCTCCTTCCTGCATCAGAGCCTGGTTGGTAATCTGAGTCAAGGTTATTCTGCTCCCTCCTCTTTCTCCTCCTCTCCAGACTGGGCACCATCAACGCCATGTACGCCACCATCAGATACAAGTGGCAGTTAACACACTCCCGCACATTACACCAACAGACAAATGATTCCTCACTGTCCGTAGACTAGTTGTTTCCTGCTTTTGTTTCCTTTGTTCAGGAATTCATGCCTCGCTGTTTTTTGTCACTTCTCAAATCTGAGGGTTTGTTCCTATGTAACAATGAAAATTGTTACTATGTTGATATCCAAACAGACAAAAATAAATGTGTAAATATATTTTGTATTTTAAGCAGATATAGAGGTATTTCTGTGACTTGGTCTTTGTAATCTATATATCTGTGGATATTACATTGAAGATTTATGACGGTTTCCCCTCCAGGCAAATGGAAAAGGCTCTCTGTGGTGTGTTGATCCTGAGTACCGCCCCAACCTGATCCAAGCCCTTAAGAAGCAGCACTTCCCTGCTGCACATGCCTTCTGCACACCTCCTGCCTCCCCACCCAGGTGACTGTACATGGCTTATATCAGAAGTCTAATAGGAAAATCATTAGAAACTAATAACAACATTATATATTATATAGGGATGTTACCATTTTTGTTTATTTTAATCTTTTTTTCTAAGTTACTTTTTATGTCAGAATTACTGACTTCTATCACACAGAGAACCAACACAATAAGAGCTGCTATCACCATAATCTCTGTTAGCTCCACTATTTTCTAAATCCTTATTCTTTGTCTGTCTCTACAGTGCCTCATCACCACCTCGCCATCTCCTTTTACAAAGCTGCTCGTTTAAAGGTAAGAATCAAGCATCAAATGGTGCTTTTTTCCCCAGTTTGAACTGTTATATAGTTTTTGCTGTGTTTTGTGGAGTACTTGATTGTGTTGCCTGATCATATTCAATCACAGTTACATTCAGCATCACCGTGGCCTTGGTTTGATTCGTATTTGTTGCTTTTTAAGTCATCGATGCCTCATGTTGTAGACCATATCGGTAAGAGCTGGTTACCCCCTCTGCCTCTAGGATTTGTAACCTTGACGACAGGCAGAGGTTTTTGCCGGAGCACTCAGTCTCACTGTAATCATTAATAATTTAGAGCCCCAGAAGTGAGCTACACCAGGCTCTTAGACACTTTGTCAGCTCTGAAGGCAGTGGATGCCGTCTTAATATTTTCAATATTTACTGGATCTTATGTTTATGTTTAGGTAAATATTTAAATATCAGGCCTTTTTAATCAACTGTAATTGGGGTGATACTATATTTTTAGACATGGCCAGACACATCATTGAGGTCACTGAAGTCTGGATCCTAATATTTTGTCTGATTATCTATTACCAGCAATTCCCGGTAATATCCCGACGAAATTACTGTATTTAGTTTAAACTGCCAAACCCACCCTGCCACACTACTAAACCTGGTCTAAAAAGCACAAATAAAAGTGGACTAAATCAGGTCAAAATCATATTTACTGTGAATCAGGATAATGAAGTCTAAATCAGGATAATGAAGTCTAAATCAGAAATAAACCAAGACTATACTAGGTCAAAAACGTACTAAACCTGGTCTAAACCCAACATTATACAATCTCATACAATTGCTCAGAGATGTTAAAATGTAATGATTTTGTCCCATCTTCAGTTATGCTAACATCTGAAATGGGACCCCACTATGGCCCTGCCACTACTATAAATTTCCCTTTTGGCCCAGTCCTTCATTAACTTTGTAGGACTGACCGTCATGCATGTTCTCTCCTCTTCCAGAGTCTGACATTGATGCTGCCACTGCCATGATGCTCTTAAACTCTGCCCCAGGGCACCACGTTGACCCATGTAAGGAACACCCCCAGCAGCCATACTGTCACCTTTGTGTCCACCGTACCATTGCTTCAATCTGCTTCTTTTGTTTATGTGCTTTGATTTGTGTTTGTCATATATCGCTCAGAGCAGGAGAATGTCTCTTGAATCAGTCAGTTTCAAGAACATTTCTTTTGACATTTTTCTAATTTTCTGCTATATTATGTATTATAATGATTGTAAATATATTGGCAGTCTGACAATATGTACATGATTATCTCTAGTTGAATTTTAAAGTTTTAAGGTTATTTATTTTTTGTACATTTTTACACACACCACATAATTTAAAGCTTAAAATCAGTCTCACTTCTGCTTATTGCTAACCTGAAATGGTAGTTCTTTTTTCTGTCATTTGAATGAACTTTCAGAACACTGCCCTATTTAAGATATCACATACTGTATATCATAATTTTTAAAACAGCCCCGTTTTGTCAATTTCTTTAAATTATACTCCTTTTCATTTTATATTTATAAAAAACGTATAGGAATAAACCTATGTTTCGTTGCTTAAAAAATATATTAAATACCAACTGCTGCGTTGTCCTTGGAAGTCGGACCTCTGAGTGGTGAAATCTTTGAGTTAATGAGTTGTAAATGGAAATAAATAAATTTACAATGTTAGCAGCTCCATATTGAACTGTTAACTGATTGACAGTAGTGGATCAATTATAGAAAATTACCCCAAGTTTATTAAATAATATACTTGTACATGTTTTTACACTCCTGTAAAAAGGGTGCAGCCAAGATGGATTTTTATACTGGGATTGTCCAATTCCGACATCAAGGGCCGTCCCAATTGACTTAACAACAATTCTGACTTCCGAGGACAACTGGAATGCATCATAAAAATCAAAACAATTATCCCTGTTTGTATTGATGTTGTATTGTTGTATTGATGTTTCTCCTGACTTTCTACAGGTAACTCTGATGGCCCTCTAGACCTGTCCCGCCCAGACTCGGTGCTTGTAAGCAGCGACCCTAAGCAGGACCATAACTACAGCAGCGTGGCCCTTCAGCGCTGCTCCTCCCGCTCCTCGTCCTCCTCGCTTTCCTCTCTGGACGAAGAGGACCGCGAGCGTTTCCAGTCGTTCCGTGCCGGAAGCGAGGGTTTCCACAGCGAAGACGACTCGGACCTGTGGGACGAAAAGGGAGTTCAGCTGCCCCCACGCCGCCCGCCTCCCATCAAGTGGCCCATCCCTAAAAGAGCCAGACACGAGATCAAAGTGGAGCTGGACGACGAGCTCAAGGAGGCGGCTGGCTCGTTGCTACATTTGGCTGGTATACGAAGTTGCGCCGAGAGTTCCAAACGCAAGAGCACAAAACATCACAGGAAATGAACGATCTTAAAGTCTCCATCAGAGTCCGTACCCCTGTGTCCCTGCCCCCTGTGTGCCTCCTTCTCCTTATCTGATCGTTCACTGGCCTTCTCTTTTTTGTTTGGGATAAACCCTGTCCAACAAACAAATGGCAATAGTATCGTTCACAGAGGAGAACAAAGCCATACCTATAGTGACTTTTGTAACTCGGGGTGAACTTCTGGGGGGTGGGGTGGTGGTGGCTGTTTGGGCACTGGAGAGATACCTATCCAAAATGACCTGCCTGCTTCTGATGGATTAGACAATGGTGATTTCCTTCTAAAGACAAGAAAACGGGGAAAGTTTTTCTAACTCAAAGCGTTGCATGCTTCCTCCTCAAACCTGTATCCTCTTCCAAGTGAATCTATTTAAGAAGTGAATGAGTGCATGTTTGTACCAGACAAAACCTAACCTCCTGGTGTTAGCAATTTCTCCTTTTTTGTGCTAAAGATGCCACTGTTTTTTGAACATTTTGACCTTTGAATCCTCGTAAAGAGAGATGCAATAATTAATCTATTACATTTTCTTTGTACACTGGTGGCATTTGTCAGAGTTGAGTATTTTAGTTTACTTTTCAGAATGAATGGAGTAGTATTATGACCTTATGTGACAAACACATAAGAGCTTTACAGTAGCTCTCATTTCAGGACTAGCAAGATATGAAAATGGTATTACTCTGCCACTGCCAAATTTGTTTGCAAAGTTAGCAATTCTACTCCACTCAGTCTTGTGCGACTGATGCAGTGCTTTTCAAATGAACTTTTGTTTTGCAAAGAACTACTCACCCACTTACAGCCTCTCATCAATTCGTTTGTTGTTGACATTTACTGTGCAGACTCAAAACATATATCTGTGACGCTTGGTGACAGCCTATGCAACGTGAACATCTGCCGTGCACTGCCAGATGTTCACTGAGTGCTCATAGGTTAGCCTCCATGGATTTAATTTAATTTATGTGAGTGTGTTTCATATTTGCATGTTGACCCACACCTAAAACTGAGAGTCACAAGAAAGAGCTTGAAAAAATATCAAGACTTGTATTCTGTCATTGTACTGCATTTAATTGGTATTATGGCTATCTCATTTTCACAGCTGTGTGACAGGGCATCGCTGACCAACACACAAAGTAGGTTTCAGAAGTAAATTGTTAGCAATTTAGGTTACTTTTGCTAGCGACTGTTCGCTCAATATACTTTCATATATATTTCATTTTCACAGTTAAAGGATGTGGCCAATCTAATTCACACTTCTCTTTTATATGTGTAAGGCAAGAACTCGTATAAAATATATGCTGGAAAAATACATTTGACTAAATTGTTGTATTTCTCTCGTGTTGAATGGACTGGCCACAAGTGTTTGGTCCTTGCTCTTCCTCCTAGAACAAAATAAGGAAGCACATGCTCTCATCACAAGCTGTGAAATTGAGTGTTTATTGTCAGTTGATTGCATGCAGTTCACAGAGGGGAAGTTACGAGCCACTTGTGTAAAGGCCACAACGTTTTGAAAAAAAAAGCTTTTTGACACAGTGTACAATACAGCATGGACATGCACAATTGTATCAAGTTTAGGTCCATACTGCTCTTTTCCCTTTTGTCAAAAATATTAGACTAAACCATGTCGTTTGTCTGAAAGCATGAATGGTCTGTGCCAACTTTTTTTTTCATGTGCCACTAATGTAAAAGTTTAAGGGTCACCGTCACTGTATTTCCCGCTGTCACTGTGTTGTTGTGATTCAGAGAAACAATGGCCTAGTTTTTTTCAATTATTTAAACAGGAAATGGGAGAGGAGGACTCTGCTCAGAGCTGTGACTTAACCAATTTTTGTTGGTTTATTTATGTCGCTATAGAGTGGGAGCTGTTCTTTTTTGAATAAGCTGCAGTTCTTAGTAATTCATGCATACACTGGTGTTGTTTAGCTGTGAAAAAGAACAATTTATTGTCCTTATTTATGACATTAATTTATGGGATTCTTAAATGCAAACTTTATCTTTGAAGTTACCAACTAGGCACATTGTAAATCTCTCTCTCCTTTTTTGTATTATTGCAATACGCCTTTCCTCTCACTATGATGATAGTGAATAATCATTTTGCCAATGTTTTTTGTCTTTACTTTAACCATGACTGCCAGGTTTTTATGTTTTATTTTTGCTTTTTTTGAACTAGAAAACAGTTGATTAACACTTTATCCTGAATCCTTTTGTTGCCAAATGGAAATGAAGCTGGGGTTTCAAATTTTAGATGGATGCTTTCCCCGTGGACTGTAGACATTTGTTAATAATAATTTAATCATTTTTACATTTGTTTTATATGACTTATGTTTAGGTATTATGAATAGAGTTTCAAGATTAGTTCTACCTTCATCAAAAAACTGCCACTGATGCATCTTGTATGATGTAAAAATATTGACTAATATTAAAAATCTAGAACAGACCAACTCTGTTGAAAGGCTGCTGCTTAGTGGATAACCCACTATTAGTTTAGATACAAATGATACATACAATGATGGATATTAATGAAGAAATAAGTTATGGCCAAATTTTACAGTAGCACTTGTAAAACGAAAGTTTTGGTTTCTGAGGTGACCCTGAATCAGCAAACATCCAACCACTTTGTTACTCAGCAGCATTTATTATGTGAATCTAAACCTCTGTCATCACTATGGGTATAATGGGTATGATGATGTACATTTTTTTGCATTTGACAAAGCTGCCAACCCAGTATCAGTCTGTGTCAGTTGTCTGCCATGTCTACTGAATGACACAACCTTTTGGTTTTTGTATGCTAACCTCTGTTGATAAAATGTTTATAAGATTTATTTTCGCCAAAGATATGCAATTGCATTATATATGGTATTACAAAATATTAATAAAAACCTGTTCTTGTTACTCCTGTTTTTGATATACAGTAGATAACCAATCACCAATATTAAAAATTCATCTTCTAGTATAATTATAAATTGCAACATTTTCCACATCATTTTGGATTAGTATCACACTTGACAACCTACATTTTTGATCACCATTGCTGCTTGCTGTGAGGGCCACTAGATTAACAGTCAGGAGCATTAATTGGAAGAGCTGCCTCTCCATGAGGCTGGATTCTCAGTTTTCACAGAACCAGGTTGAAGCTGGAAAATATTTCCCACAAGTCCAACCTGTTCAGCACTGTTTTCAGTGCATAGGCTCAGTAAGACATGTGGCAGCTCTCACCTTTTTCCTCTTTTGCATGTTTTTTGAATGCATCAACATGGCCACTTGCCAGGAGTGCATCTCACTCACATACATGCAGTAGATTCCTACATGTGCCAGTGATTGCGATTGCTGCAGCATCAGATGTCCTAACGACACTGTTGGCTGTAAGTTAATTAGTCATGGAGGACTATGGGCTGAACACGGTGTGACCCTGAACAAGGGCTCGTCTGACTCGCCTCAGGCCCATTGGCACAGCTCTATTGTTCAATAGAGTCCTGTGTGTGGACGGGAGAGGGGGGGTCTCCCCACTGACTGCCTCAATTCAGCTGGAAATCAGAGCAGCATCACCTCCCCCTCCCACACGGGCCTAGCAACCACGCCACGCCGACAGTTACCAGGCAACCAGACAATGCTGGAGCCACTGGCTGCGGACGGTGTGCATGAGTTTGTTTTCGCCTGTGTGCCTTTAAGATGAGTAAAAGTGAACCAGCCACAGATACATCTTTAATGTCATCCATATACACTGTTATGTTGTAGATTAACTCACTATATTGGGTACCTTTAAATGTAGCATTGTGTGGATCATAGTGGATTAGGTTTCATTAATCTAAGGATTTGAACTGTAATGGCTGCATTAACATGTCATTTCACTTCCTGTCTAAACCAGGTCATGTAAGCTTTAGGGCAAATCACAGATCTCTCACAACACATAGCAACTGCTCAGGATTTTAATTTACTTAATGCTGCACTTACCACAGCATCATTCAATTGTTAATAATCTATTCTAACATAATATAATTGTCATTTTCATATAAGACATGAAAACAAAATGTGTTTCATAAGACACTTTTATTATTTTGATCAAATTGACAACGACAGCATCTATGTAGCCTATATAGGGAGGGAAAATTATGGGGGTAGGCTCGGTAGCTATAGAAACATGTTGGCTCTGATATGGCAATGAACTCTGATTTATCAAAGCAAATTTATAAAGGGGCATAACACCAATATAAGCATACAAAATTATGCTAATAGTAAGAATAATGCATGAAATATAAACAAATACTATATTGACAGCATAAGACACAAAAAATGGCCAAACAGTGAAAGTAAAGATAAAGTTTGGTTAATATGGTTAATAGAAAATCTGGTAATTTCATGAATTCTAATTTCCAAACACTCGATGGCGCTATTCGAAAACCACCGCATCACTTTCCTCCGTGAACTCTCACCTCGGTGTCTTTTCCCTGAGCTTTTTCTGTCTGTTGCGCCTAAAATATCAAACTATCCACGTTTGTCAGTGGGTTATCAGTGCTTCTTCGTTAATATTGCGACAATCTAAGTCTCCGTTGGACATTATTCTGGATCTGGCAGCTTATTTGGCTTTCGTCGGAGTATGTTTTGACAGATAGCGGTTCGCTGCTAGCTCGTATGCTCTGCCAGTGCTAATAGCGCTAATTAAAACAAGTCAGAATAACATCCGGTTTTGTGTAAATCATTCGACAACCTGTGCTTTCTTTGACGGACACTACAGACATTGCCTTTCATAATGTGTCAGTGGTCAATTTTAATCCGATGCGTAACGGGATGGTCTCAGGTAGCGAGTTATTGACAGTGAGCTAAGCCGAGCAAATGTAAAGAAGGGGATGTTGACAAGCTAACTTGGGAACTGCTTGCTTGTCATTATTAAGTGTGTTATTAAGTGATCTACAAACGGGAGAACATTTGAAGCTACGATGGCCAACGTTACAGACCTTCAGACAAAGTACAGCAAGCTGGCTCAGGAGTATTCAAAGGTAAAAGTTTGAATGTATTTTAATGCATCTATTCATAGGGATCGGCTTATTGTGCATTACACACAAATTACTGCTTTCTAGATATGCATTTATTTATTGGTAGTAATCAACTCGGTCTAAGTGGTAAAAATGTCAATCATTCACACTAAAGTCCCCGTAAATCTTTTAGCAGTTTGTATGGCGGGATGTGTCAGCTGATGTGGAGTTCTGTTAAGACATTTAGCTGAGCTTTGAATCCGAGAGGAAGTGCTGACTCTGTATGTGCTCCACACTGCTCTACAAGTTTAAACAGCAACAAGTATTAAAAGTAAAGGGAGAATTTCACGCCACAGTACAAAAACACAGATACATTGCAGGTAAAGCTGGTAAATTAAAGTTGAAAGCAAAAACTTTAGTTAGGCAGTCATTGTTTATAGGGGTATCTGCATTTTATCCTTAATTAAAAATGATTACTTTGACTAATTATTAATATGTGCAATGCTAATCTCTCATATTTGACAGCTCCGTGCCCAGAATCAAGTGCTGAAGAAGGCAGTTGTGGATGAACAGGCAAACTCTGCTTCATTAAAGGTAACATAGACTATAATGTAATGTGTTATTGTACTGGCATTCTATTGACACTCATTCTTGTCTGTTTAGGAGCAACTGAAGCACAGAGACCAAAGTTTGAGAAAGCAGGAGCAAGAGATGGACAGCCTCAGCTTTAGGAACCAACAACTTGCGAAAAGAGTAGAGCTGCTCCAAGAGGAACTGGCCACAAGTGAAGCCAAAATCAAAAAGGGGAAGGTAATCCTGAGAAAAGGGGTGTGTTATATTCTGATGCAGATTTCTTAGGGGTAGGCGATATGGTAAAAATATGATTTCACAATTACATTTTTTTTGCCTCCAATAGGCAAACTGTATTATGTCATTTAATCACTCCCCTTATATTCCACATAGACATTGTGACTTAGACTCAGTCTTTTGTCCAACAGCAACAAATTGTGAATATTCATGACAGATTGTGGACAAATGTCTTGATCCTTTTTTTGTTTGTGAACTTACTACAGAACAAAGGAGACTCTCCATCACAGCATGGTTTACAGACACAGAATGTGTTTGATGAAGACCTGCAGAAAAAGATAGAGGAGAATGAGAGACTTCATATACGAGTATATAAGCTCTTACCATTGTTATCTTACCATTGTTTTTTGTATTGTTTAATGTTACACATCACACTTTTGCATTTTGTGTTCAGTTTTATGAAGCAGATGAGCTGCACAGAAGGCAGGAGGCTGAACTCAGGTCACGACTGTCGGAACTGGAGAGAGACTCACAGGAGCACCAGACTGTTGTGGAGCGGCTCACCACTAAATACATGGAAAACACAGAGAAATTGCAGAGCGACAAGGCACGACTAGAGGTGAGCGAGAGTCCAGCAAAGAAGCAGGGATGGTTATGGAGGGATTGTATATTTCACAATTTTCTGTATATTCTACATTTTATTGTAACAGTTAAAAGTACAAACTTTGGAGAGGGAGGCAAAAGAGTGCAGAGTGAGAACAGAAGAATGGTAAGTAAAATTTAATGACACACACACTATATTGGTTTCATATAATGCAAAAACAAAAATGTTTTATTTTGTCCTTTATCCTCTTTTGTTTTATAGTCAGCAGCAGTTGCGGCGATGTCAGACTGAACTAAACCGAGAAGTGAAGCAGAGTAGTAGTGTTATTCAAGAGAAAGTGCCCTTTAATGACACCAGTAAGTATCGGCCAATCAAACAAGACTAACATAACGTTTCAGGTGACACTGAATCAGTGAACTTGAGAGTCAGATAGAGAAGATATTTTCAATACTGGTTTTGGTAAACAATACTCTTACTGTATGTTCCACTTTGCAGAATATAGTGACTACAACAGCCTAAATGTGCCCCCACACAATCGACGCCATCAGGTAATATAGTATTGCAATTAAATATGTTTGTTTTATGATTTCCCAGTAAACTAACTGTGTTTACGTTTTCTGTCTCTGGACTCTGATTAGCTTAAGGCCCGGGATGTTGCGGGACAAGCCCTCAGCTTTATCCAGGACCTCGTGGCTGCTCTGTTAAACTTTCACACTTACACAGAACAGCGGGTGCACATCTATCCTTTAGATTCATCAATAGAGCAAATTTCACCTCTTAATCAGAAAGTAAGATGTCATCATATTTTTCTACATGTTTTTATTTACTAGTTTCAATGTACTAACATCTCACTGATATCTGTTTTAACCAGTTTTCACAGTATCTTCATGAAAATGCAGTATATGTGCGCCCCCTGGAGGACAGCTTTATGCAGTTACATCAAAGCATAACTGAGGATACTGTTACAGTTCTGGTAAGACAAAGGATTATTATTTGAATGTCTTAATTGTTTGTTACTTGGACATGTGCTTGTTATTGAAGGAAACTGTATTCAAGCTGAAGACATTTGCAGATCATTTCTCTTCCTACACCCGCTTTTTAGAAAAGATCCTTCCCTATCAGCTGAAAAGGTCAGTACTGTGTCTTGGTGTTAGTAATGTCATATTGAGAGAACTGGCCTAAATGCTCTTTGCTGATTTTAGTTTTGAAGAAGAGAGTGAGGCACCTCTTTGTACGGCAGCCCTTATAGCCAAAAATAAGGAGTTACAGTGTGACATGAGGAAAATGACTTCTTTATTTGAGAAGATCCAGAACTACATAAACCTTTTAGCCTTACCAAGTAGGTTCACTTGCCTTTGCTTTTATATTGTTATTTTTTCATTTTCTAATATTCTGATTTTCAAAGAATGCATACATTACACTGAAACTGTAGTTTATCATTGTTTTGTGCCTCAGGTGTTCGACAGGATGGCCTGCCACAGAGTAGCGCCTCTGCTGTTTTCACTCAGTTGGCTGCTTTCCTCCACAGTCTCCATGATGCTATTAAAGGTGAGCAAAGCTATGAGCTTTATTTAACTCCGCACCCTTCTCAACTAACACATGTTTGCATGCTGATTTTATTCAATTATTTGACTTTATCAGCTAAGAAAGACAATATAACTGTGTATTAATTTCTAAATTGTGTTCTTGTTTCTGATATTCTTATATTTTGTTTGTTCAGAGATGTCAAAACACTACAACCAGAAGGCTGCCTTAGAGCAGGAGCTCCCCACAGTCACCCAGAAGCTGTGCACCACCACGGAGTGCCTGGTGGGATCTCTGGGCTCACTCACTAGTGTCACAGGAAAGGTACTGCCTACAGGGGGCGCTCAGCAGCTACTGTAGTTTGGAATTTTTAGGACCACTGTTTTTTTCCGCATACTGTTTTTTGTTTAATTATAAATAGCATATTATTTTCATTGCCTCTGAAAAATGATTTGTGGTTAATGTAAAAACACTGTCCAGCTGGACTCAGGTGGTCAGTGGTTAAATATTCAAAGACACTGTCCAAATCATCATCTCTACAGCTGCTCCCCAGTCAGACCAGAGCATACATCTTTCCTCTTTGTTAAATAAATATTGGATCTGTTTGCTGTGATTGCTGTGTTGAAGTGCCACATGTTGCAGTCTTGTAATTTAAAGCTTTTTGTCTCTGAAGGCAAAAATGTAATTAGCCTGAAAATTAGAGCTGGACTTACCAGGCTTGTTCATATACTATAGAAAAAAATCCTACCATAAATTGACAGCACCAGTAAATGGTTGGCTTTTTGATGAAAATATTTGAATATTATTTCTTTCCAGATTGCCACTTTCTTTAGCAACAACCTGGACTTCTTCACATCTCCAGGATATAGCCCAAAAGGCAGTACAATATCCCTCAACCCCCTCCAAGCTGAGAGTATGCTGACTCACAAGAAGAAAGCTGCTGCTTATATGCATGCCATTAGTAAGGTAAGGAAATATGCCATTATGATTTATAAAATAATAAAAAGGCCATTCTATATTTTAAACTTTTGGTTTCTTTTTTTTAGTCCCGGCCCCAGTCTGTCCCTTACAGAGAAGCTCTGTCAAACCGCCGGATTCTCACCAGCTCTACTGAAAGCAGAGAAGGACTCGCACAACAGGCAAGATGCTTTTTTCTTAACCTTATTTCATGTTTTCGCTCCAGTGTGTAGTCATTTCTCTCCACTATCTACCTGCCAGTGGATTTAGGTATACAGACATATTCAAGACAAACCTGGAAGTATCAGAATAAAAAGACAGGTGTTTAAAGTGTCTTTAAACTAGACATTTTGGTGATGTACTTGGGGCTTTACATACACCCATGACTAGTTATTACAAATGAATATGAAAAGTCACATAGTGGCCAATGAAAGACAATCATTTGTCCCAAAATCTTTCATTGGACTGATATTTATTCACATCTTTTTTTCTTCTCATAATTTTTGTTAAATTCAGGTGCAGCAAAGCCTGGAAAAGATTGCCCGTCTGGAGCAGGAGAAGGAGCACTGGCTTCTAGAGGCTCAGCTCGGCAAAGTGCGCTTGGAAAAAGAAAACCAACGCATCGCCGACCTAGAGGCACAACTCGTGGCGGCTTTAGGTGGAAGTCCAAGTTCACAAACAACTACACCTAACCATCAGGAGGAAGACACTGGACTGAAAACTGCATCGAAGGAGACCACACTGTGCACCAGCCTGGTAATCACCATTCTGGCTTCTGTATATGTTGGGTCTTGCTTGGTGTGGAAGTTTTCAGTTACTGGCAGGTTTGTCTGATACTTCGACAAAAGGGAGTGTTATCATTCTTTCTTGTAGCTCCCACGCTTTTTAATTCAACATGGATGTTCAAAGTGCTGATGTGGCAGAAAAGAATAGAAGTGTAGGTGCAAGTCAGGACAGAGTTTTGAGTGCACTGACAGTCAATAGTTGTGTTAGTAGGTGACTCAAGTGTAAAACAGTACTGTGCAAATGTTTTTGCTATTTGGTAAGGCAGTTTAGTTTTGTGAAATTCCTCTCGTTCAAGATTTATCTCCACAAACCGGGCATTCAATAGTAAGGGAAGCATCCCCTTAAATCTTCATAAAACATTTACACTGTACTCTTTTTTTCTTACTGTTTATTATGTAAATATGACAAACTGCGAGTCATTACAGTTATTATGAATATACAGTATCTAACTCGTTGATTCCATTAGGTTGGCATGCTGTGCACAACACCATCTGTAGAACATGTAAGTTGTAAAGAACTTCTACTATATACAAGAGCCCTTTGATAGCACTGGGCTGTATTTTGATGGTGTTGTATATGTGCAGGTGGGAGATGAAGAGTCCAGGGAGCAGCTGATAAAGACTCACTACATGACCAGAGTCGGGGAGCTCACCACTCAGCTGCAGATCTCAGACAGTAAAGCAGTGCACTTTCACTCTGAGGTAAAACATTGATGCTTTTAACAGTCCTTGCCTTTATAGTATATCCTACTAGAACAGAAACACAAATACTGTATATTTTGATAGACTTAGTAAACAAGAACAAAATTTCTCTTAAAAAACACATGCAACTTAGGGGAGTAGGGGAACTGCTTAAATGGTATAAACCATGTCTAAAATGGGGCTAAACTGGGACTATGTTGGCTCTAAACCAAAAGTGAGCAAGATCATCACATCAAATTTTTGTCCTGAACATCAGCAGGACAATATAAGGAATCAAAATGCAAGCAAAATCAGAACAAAACTAACTTGTAAGTTTATTTAATTTAACTCGACTCTCATGAGCACGACTGAAAAGAGCCAATATAACGTGAAGCATTTTCCCCCGATATTCTCATTTGAACAATAATTGTGTTTCTGTTCTGTTTTTATGTTTTTCACTGATGTGTGTGATCAAATTGATGGGATATAGAAGAAGTATACACAGTTCCCTTTTCTTTTCAGTGTCGTGCTTTAGCCAAGAGATTAGCCATCGCAGAGAAGTCCCGGGAGACTCTAAATGAGGAGGTGAAACTTTCTAACCAGAATATCACGCGCTTGCAGGTAAAGTAAAGGTGTCTCGCGGGGTTCATTCTTGTAAAGGCCAAGCAGCTGCCTCCACCCATAAACTACATGTTGTTACTGCTGCACAGGATGAGCTGACTACGACAAAAAGGAGCTATGAAGACCAGCTCAGCATGATGAGTGATCACCTGTGCAGTATGAACGAGACACTCAGCAAACAGAGGGAGGAGATAGACACCTTGAAACTGGGCAACAAGGTATTTGTTTTTTCTGTTAATGTGGGGTACATGATAGCTAAATGGCTTATTATTTGCCCATCAGCAAGAAGGGTGCGGGTTCAATCCTTAGGCCAAACTATACATTTTTAGTCAAGTCTGCATCCCCTCCCAGTGTTCTCTCCATGTCATCCAAATACATCCAAATAAGACAATTTGTTTATCTTAATTGTGTGCAACTAACTGGCTATTGCCCAGGCCCAGGGTGTACTCCGCCTAGGGCCCATAGTTGCTGGGATAGGCTCAATCACCCACAAACACTAAAGGGAATAAGCAGGAAATTAATAAAGTGGCTGACATCCTCTCAGCTTCACTTCCTGTCAGATCCCTGCATAAATCTGCCACCAGAAAGAAAATGTGATGACATTATCAATTCAAAAGACTAGTGTACAGGAGTGAAATCTGACATTATAAAGTTATTTTTGAAAGGAGCCGGGGAGTCATATGTGGTATTGTGGTTACAGGAAACTCTGATGGAAAAAGCACCTGCCAGGCGTCTGAAAAAGACATTAGGTTTAGGCCTGTGGAAGTCTACAGGCTGCGTGTCTCTGCATGTACACACACTGATAAGTACTGGGGGGGTAATGCAGGACAGGGCATGTTTGGCAAAGGTAGTCATCTTCTCTTTAGGATCTGTTACAAGCCACTTCATGTTTCAAAATGTGTTATTCAAATACAATACAAATGCGCATTTGTGCATTTTTTCTTAGTAAAGTTTGTTTCAGTTTCCGTACTATACAGTACTTTACAAATGTTTTAGGCAAGTAAAGTAGCATTGTATTGTATGAAATGTTATATGTTTAGTAGCATAGATCTCAGTTATTGTCTGTATACAGGATTTTTACAATATCTTACCAGTGTGCCTTGGGTTCTAGTTAGCAACTATTCTCACCTTGTTTAGCTCTACATATCTGATCACAACATCATTTAGTCTGTCTGGGATTAGCATTAAATACAGAAAGATGTGAGTATACCACTACCATTGATTAAATAAACCTGTCCTTTGAAAATGTTTTATAATTGGGCTTTTGAAGGCAACACGTGGTCACTTGACTACATTTGTCTCTTTTGAATGCCCATTTTCTGTAAAATGATCAAAAGAAATTAAACACAGCATTCTTTGAGAGCTATTTACAGTACCTAACACTGTTAAAACGTTTTTTTTTCCATTTTAGGCAAATGCCAAGAAGAACAAAGGTCGCTAGACCTGCCATCAAATCTCTGGACATTTCAAGACAAACTGAGAGATACCTGCCAACAACATCACAAATATGACAACTACAAAAGCACTGGACTCAGCAGCAGCAATAACTGTGTGGATGTTTGGTATTACTGACTAAATATATTTGGTCCATTCACCCTTATCACAGTTTACCATAACTTCACAATTGGATGATAAACTCTCTAAAAGTCCATTCTAAGTGCTGCTTTGGGACAAAATGAGGTCAGTGTTCACACCTAAAGACGGATGAAGATGGATGAACTGTAGACTTGAAGACCAAACTCAATGTGTGTGTGTTTTACTACTTTTTGTTTGTGTGAGACATTCTTATCTAAGGGAGGAGTGGACTGAGTAAATGTTGGCGTGCCCATTTGTGTACTGACTGTGGCACTGTAGACCTTTCATCATGCAAGTACTTTTCAGGCTATATGTTTTGAATCGATTTATAACAACAAAATAATCATTGCAATTTCCAAATATCTTCACTTTATTAGTCAACAATATCCTCTTATAACATTTGTATTGTGAACGATCAAGTGAACAAAGGGCTTCATATTGTGTAAATCTGAACACGTTCCCTGTTCAAAATGCTCATGCAGCCTGTAAGTTGAGTAAAATTTCTGCCTTGAAGCACAGTTTACAAAAGTACTAAGATGAACATGTTGAAGCTTGTAAAACAATGTCTCTTTCTGTGATACATAAAATAGATGTTTTTATTTTCACCAAAATCAATGTGGATGTCTGCACTCTGAAGCCTACTGTAGCGCAACTTTCTCTTAATCACGCTTTGTAAAATAAATGGATCTAAAAGGGTTGATATAATGTCATGTAAATACAGGAAATCTCTTAGACATTTCATCTGAGTTTACAAGTTTGTTTTTTAAATTCTTCCCTCACTATTAAATGTAATCTGGAAAAATCAAAAAGTATGCATCTCATTTCTGTATTTTTCCATTGAAACCTTTTGGCAGTAACTTCCATGACTCACAACAGAGTGGCGTGTAGTGACTTGAGGAAGGCAAAGTCCAGTGAAGATTGTAGGCAGACCTTGTTAGTTGGTGTTCACCTGCCAGAAAATCTTGAAATCTAAAATCTAAAAAAATTGCAAGTATCCTTGAACTATGAAAAATATTTCTATCTTCACAGTGTAACCACAAGAAAGCACATGTAGTGTAAGTATGTGGGAAAGAATAAAAAGCTTATTCAACACAAAATGATGTATCTTGTATTCTGTCAAGCTGATTTTCGCTGATTTTATTGTTTGGCGATCTAACTATTGCTTGTCTTCTACATTTTGGCAGCATTTTTGAAACTGGGATTTTTAAATGCTGTAATTTGACAGGGCAGTCTGTTAACACACCCTAACCATAGGGAGATGAGGTAACAGTACAAGTAGAAAATTATAAGTATTTTGTGTCGTCATTT
>JAVQKG010428025.1:0-10058 GCA_036025885.1 Hypseleotris bucephala | reverse complement strand
GTGGTGTGGTAACTTGATGCTATAATCACCATCTCATGTCAGGATTTATTGTGTGGCCATTGTCTTATTGTGAGAACAAGTTGGATTAAGATTTGCTTCCTAGAATTGAGCCATCATTTAGCTTTGTTCAGAGAAGTGTGAGTCAGAAGCAAAGAGATTTTGTTTCTGAAGCAGACCGTTGAGTGTATTGAGAGGGCAATCTTTTAGGAGGGCACCCTTGTTCACCTTTTACTGTAACACTATGCCACATGGTCAAGATTCAGATCGACACAATGAGGCAAACTGTCAGTACAGGGAAAAGCAACAGGGATCCTCCTTAATAAATTATCAAGCGACAGATACTGTACTTTGCTTTATGGTGCCCTATACAGTATGACCTAGACCCACAGAATGTAATTTTAGAAACAAGGAAGAGACCAGAGCAGCATTAAAGCAATGAGTTTAGTGCGCACAATACAAGACTGTTGAGTACCTTTACAGGAAAGGTTTTTATTTACGTATATTTTACAGTAGCCTAATAGATAAATGAAAGAAATGTTGTCTATGCCTATGTTTTAGTTTAAAGAATTATTTTATATTTTACCAACTGTTTAAGAATTTGTAAAATAAAATTCAGTATATCAGTCCCATACAGTGTTATTTAAAGGAGAACCAGTCATTCATACATAACTATCCTTTATTGCTGACATGCTTGCCATGGTAACACAGGGAGGACATGCAAACTCCACTCAGAGAGTATGTTGACTGTATGTTGAGGATTAAACAACTTTGCTGAGAGGTATGAGCAAAGTAATGTCCCGTTTCTGGTATAAACATCTATAAAGTTTTGAGAAAGTGGCTGATGAGCGGGGGATCTTTGGGCCCCCAGAACAAGGACTCAAACCCTTCAGTCCCCTCAGAGTCTGGCCTACTGTCCTGTTGGCTCCTCCTCCCGAGTGACTGGCTGCAGTGGGACAGTCGGGCTGTCAGTTTGAGCAGTTCCTGTATCACTGTCCTCACATCCAGCTGGTCCTGGGATGCTTGAAGAGTGGCAGAGTTGAAAGGAAACGTCCTGATAAAGTCCCCAACTCTGATCGGAGGAACTTCACTGTCTGTGCTCTGACTGGAGGCAGTGTTGACTGGAATCTGACCAACACTGTGAAATAAACACAGCTAATGAGTTCAACAAATAATTAAGAAAAAAACTTAGCTGTGTCATATGTTTTTTTGAAAATAACACATTTCAGCTATAGATGCAGCAGATTTAGGCTTACACAACTTTTCTGTACCTTATATCATATAGCCTAATATGATTTCCTGAGGCTCTGACCTGCTCAGGATTTTAAAAATAGGAGTTGACCTATGGAGTTGACCCATATAGTGACAACACGTGTGTTAGCGTGATGTAAGTCTATGCAAATTAAGTCTAAAAGGGACATATACTGTACCTCATATACTTTAAAATCAACAACTCCTAAAAATCTTGAAAAAGGCACGAGGTCACTTAAACTAGTATTTATCTCAATCACTGTTAAATCTCCATGTTACATTGTAGACGTGGAGTTACCTGTGGATTTTGGGGAGCTTCCAGGAGCAGGCTGAAGGCTTTGACTGGAGCTCCTGGTGAGGTGTATCACATGACGAAGAGGAAGCGTCTGTCTCTATCGGGACCGTGACCTCAGCTTGGGTTTCATTGTCGTCGTCGGCGTAGTGTGTAACTTCAGACAGGCCGTGCAGACGAGGGGTGATGGCTGGACACACTTTTGTCCCTGGTCCCAGAATCAAGTCAATTGTCTTATCGTCAGTATAGGTTTTAACAGTTGTGGTTGGGTTCACAGTAACCATTCCACTCTTAGCTGCTGGTTTATTTAAGTTGACCGGCGGCAGGTGTCTTTTGTATCCCGGGACCAAGCCGTGCTCTCTGGACTTCTTTGGATTTTTCTCTGTTTTGAGGAGAGGAAGTTTATCAATTTGTGATGGCTTCTTTTCACCAATTTTCTTTGAAGACTTTGCACATTTCACATTTGTTAGCACAGGCATTGAGATGTAAGATCGGTTCACTTTCAAAGACTTGAGTCCCTTTCTCCTGTAAGCCTTGTCCCTAAAGCGGTCCACCCATGTATAGTTCATCAAATCAATCAAATCACTTATGAGTCCTTTTTTGACTGCGATGTCTGCTTGGCAGTCTAGAGTCAAGGCAGGACTATAGTTGACCTCCAAAAGCCATGGTTTTAGTTTTACATCAATGAGAATATCAAACCCAAGCAGCTCTACACAATTGGGACAGTGGGGTACGGTTGGGGCGATGGCAAGAAGGGTCAGAGTGACTATATTGTTAATCCTTTGCCACAACAAATATTCATTGATTTCTTGGATGTGAAGAAAATGCCGAAACTTACTCATCGTCCACTTGCAGCCTTGGCCAACTTTGCCCTTATCAGTTTTGTAGAAAGGACTAAACTTATTAATGCTAGTGTTGGTGAGATGGGCATAAAGGTTACCCAAACGTGACAATTGGTATTTCTCGGTGGCAAATCGCACCAGGCCTTCTTGATGGATATAAATGGTAAGTGGATTGAAGCTCTTAACACAAACGTAAATCCTCAAGTCGAATTTGTAACCAGATATGAGCAGAGGGTTGGAGATGTATCGTTGGACAATTACAGAGCAGTCATAGATCAAGTCCTTGATGTCCTCAAAAATGAAGATGCCCCTGCCCCGGGACAGGTCCACAGGTTTACAGATCCAGTAGACGGGCAGCCCGCGAATCGCCCGCTGACGGTTGTACTCAGCGAGAAAGCGAGTGTAGTCGTTCGGGAGGATGAAGGCAACCGGGCTGAAGTCATAAACAGGACCAATTGTGGTTCTCATTCTCCTTAAGTTACGAGTCAGGAAGTCCTGGAATGAGACATTTGCATATTATACAATTATAAACTTGTTCTTTATCTACGGAAAGAGCACATTAAATTTAAGGTAATCCAAATTCATGAATGCTGCTAGAACTCTCCTAGTACCAACTAATCCTTACAGTTTTCTTATGCGCGACCGGCTTTATCAACTCAGTGATTTGGTGATTTTCAAATTGCATTCATCCTAAAACACTCTATTTGATTCATTCACTTTTGCTATGGGCACTACCGGTTCCTCCTTCAACCTAAAACATGCACAAAAAGTTGATCATCCACTTTATGACCAAGACCCCTATGCACTGTACCGCTCAAATGCAGAGGACAAATTAACTTATGGAGACAATAAGTTTAACCTTGGTACTTCATCAAAAGTCCACTTAAATAGACAGTGACTGAGGGGGAAAAAAGCATGGCTTGGCATACAGATATTCTTCCAAAGTGCTTGGTCACCTTGCGAGTGATGCCCACAGTTTTTGGGTGGTGGTTGAGCCGTTGCCATGGCATCAGGTTGTAGTAGTCTGACTTGTTGAACACAGATGCCCTCCAGTACAAGTTCCAGTCTTCGTCCTCTCTGTGTCTTTTGTCATATTCCTCCCATCCACGCTCCAACAGCACCTCCCGCAACAACTCGGGACCTCTGTCATGCAGCCTGAAGACTAGGGCCGCAGCCATGCAGCATCCTCCATCTACAACCAAGTCTAAACCAGGATTAAAAGATTGAACTAAAACAGTAATTCAGGACAAAACAGGGACTAAACACAAATACATAGACTAAATCAAGACTAAAGAATGAAAGCTACTTGAACCACCTACTGATTACATCTATAAAGGATCCATGTACCACTAATGATACCTACACAATCATTTGAGAACCACTGATTCACAAATTTACTGAAGATACTGTAGTAAACGTACCTAGATACTGTAGTCTTTAAATAACAATGACAGTAATCCATCAAGTAGAAATAAACCAGGTGGCAGCCGTTTACTCCCTGGCTGCTCCTCTTTTGTGAGTGTGATCCGAAGTGTTTGTTAAAGTAAATCTGAGACGCCCATACTAACCTGACACTGTCCCATCACACAGACATGGATCATGGTGACAGCAGAGGCATTAGGAGTGCTCAGGTGAAGCAGCTGAGCACAAAGGAGGACAAAGGAGCTGGAGATGTACAAACATGCTCAAACACAGTGCAACAGCCGCTGTGCATAGATACGGCCTTCTCTATAATTCAAACATGATCACAGATGATTTGTATGCACAGTTTAGGTTACAGTGTAGAGCTCATTTTAACTAATCCCTGTGCTTTACTGAAAATGAGAGAAGCATTTTCCTCAAAGTGCATAGTAAGTGCCCCGATAGCTCCCCTACAGAACAAAGTATGGATTCCTTTTTACATTAGGGGGTCAATAAAAATACACATATAATTGTGCCTGCTAGAAAAATTTAAACAGCAAAATACAACAAAAACTTTTTTCTTTTAAAGCCATAAATCACAATTAGTGGTAAAAAAAACAAAACAAAACAAAAAAACAGTCAAGCATTTCAGCATTTCCCCCATTGTCTTTTTTTAGTTTAATTTTATGATGTAGATGATGTTTTTTTTTACTTTATTCATCTTGCCTTGATCTTGGAGCTATATTGCCTTACCTGTAGCTCCAAGCCATGTCAATATACAGTGGTGGTCAACTTTGAATAGACCTTTCTTTTTTACAAGCGACACTTGATAGCAAATTGTACAATGACCGCAGCATTTTGCCAAGAGAGAAATACTACAATAACCTACCTAAACAGGATTTTCTGCATTTTATTCATTACCAAAATGAAAGAACACACCAGTCTATAATACTTCACATAGAGACCTTAGGGATCAAATATCATTACACAGAGCTCAACACTACAGATACAATGCCATTCTAATAAGGTATAATTATTCAACTTCTTGATTACGGCTTCCATTACTGACAATGCAGTATAGGCGTATTGTGTTGCTTTTTTTGTTTTGCCTAACGTGAAGTAGAGTCCCTCAGTGTTAGTTTGTCATCAATACAGACAAATCCTTTCAGTGACTTTTAAATGTTCTCATCACTCCCATTAATGATTTTATATTTATCATTTGAAACACATTGGACATGTACAAACCAGCACAAGTCTTTGTTGTTTTTAGTTGTTTATTGGTCAGTTGAATATACTGTTTACAAATTATGGTCTTCCATAAAATATTCTCTCTAGAAAAATTTGCTTTGTCTGGGAAAATTAGTCTTCCACATTCTGGTGGACCTATAAGAAAACATGTAATTGAGTAGATTAAAAAAATAACCATTGGTATATTTCAACAAGAAGTGAGTGTGTTTAATTTCTTAATTGTCAGCTCCAATCCCTGTCCCATGTTAGACCATATGTTGTCAAGAGGCTCTATGGTTGGATTTTTATTTTTGCTGAAGAAGTACCTGCAAAAATAATATATAAAAACTTTCACTTTTAGGTATTTATTAAAGTACGTAGAACATCATTTTTGTTACTTACTGGCCGTAGTGCATTAGAGTCTATGTCGTGAGGTAGATTCAGGGAGTCTGCTCTGCACTTGTTATATGTTATACTCCTATAATGGGTAATTTTGACTTCAAATGAAAAAATATTTTACTAAAACCATTTCGTGAAAAATTACGATTTCTGTATAAATATAAAACAGTGAAAGACAGGAAAGCTCACCCACCTTGGTAGTTAGTGCTGTTTTCATGTGGCACATTTATAGGTACACCCTATAACTGAATATAAGGGCAAATTGTCAGATTCGTTTGGAGAACGATGAAGGTGTAGTCCCTGTTTTATGCAAGAAAAAACACCAGAAACCACATGACTCTGAACCACTAGATCAAGGGAAACTGATATCATTTAGCAGCAGACAGCTATTCTCACTAATTATCCAAAAACCCAGTCTGAACACAAGAGGGCGTAGTTACTCTATGCTAAAGATAAAGGAGCATTGTGTAAAAGTTCACAGGCCACCGACCGTCATGTTTCAGAATTAATCTATAAGAAATGTGCCTGTTCACTTTGTTGCACAATGAAGTATGGCGAACAATGACTTTGAGGCCAAAATCTGAAATATTAACAACAGTTGATTAATGATAAGTGATCCACTACCTAATGCACCAGTGAATTAGTTCTGGAGCCAAGACCATAATGAGGGAGTCCGATTTATTCAAATACAGGTATGCTTTTATCTAAAGTCGGAGCAGTCAGCAGCTCTTTTGATTGATAGCCAGTGGTGCCAGTCATTTTGAACTCGGACCAAATATTTAGTGGGGCACTGGGAAGTCCAAACTGGGAAGTCCAAACACAGCCTAAAATCAAGACAATAAAATGAGTCAAGACAGGCACAAAACTGTTCTAACCAATGTCTGAAACTAGACTAAATTATATGTCTCCAATTAAATTACTTTTCACAACACTTTGTATTTTTGTTGTTTTATTTTGCACATCTCAATTTTCCTCCGGTCCCTGAACCCTCCCTGAAGAGTGCGCGTGTCATGTGATGTCCTGTCATGTGGTGCAATCACTTCCTACTGATTTGCCTCAGCGCTGACACACAGGGCTATTGCTGTATCATGTCGTTGTAGATATTCTCTGCAGTCCTTGGAGTAAGCGAGGTATTTGTCTTCGTTACGACTCCGATATGGAGCGGCTCTTCGGGTGTGTTTTGGTCTTTTTGGGATGTCTGTTGGTGCGGTCCAAAGGGGAAGGAGACAGCAATCCGTGGTACCAGGATCTCTGCAGGTGAAACACACAACTCCAAAAAAACAATACGAGCGCAATATCATCACAAAGGGTTAGATATGGCAAGGCTAATGTTACTAGCACAGAAGCTGCACAAATGCGTTTATTGAAAGTCTCGCGTTATTTCTGATATTACAACATCAACATTGCACTTCATAAAATCAGTCTTCCAAAAGGCTCAAAGTAGGCAGAAAAACTTGTAGAAAATATGCATATAGTCAGTGAATGAAAATACGAAGCACTTGTTGAATTCGTACATGTTAAAGTTGTATTTATGTTATGAAATGTGGACTTTAGACGTTCATTTTTAAAAGATGTTTATCAGTCAGTCGCGCTAAAGCTGTTAACAGCTAGCTCCAGCAGCTATCTGAGACTGTGTATTTAGCCGGTCAGCTATATCAGTGAAAGTGGAGAGAAAATATCACAGTGTGCAACACCACATCATTGTATATGTAATCTGAAGTGAAAAGCCATACTATTAAATAAAATATCTATGTCCAATGCTATTCTTTTTTATTTATTGCTTTAGCCTTTACATACGTACTTTGGGTTAGCCTATTATGTCCTACGTATTTAGTTTTACTTTAAACCCACACAAACAAAACCTTTGAAGAGGAGAATCTTGACCCCCCTGTATAACTGTTTTTGTAATATGTTGTAAATAGAGTAGTGTCTTCTATAAGCTACTTGCAGCAATAGTTGTTATTGACACAGCCAGTGTTTAAATATTGACACAGTATTATAGCAGAAATGATAAGGTGGCTGGGTTGGCTGCAAAGTTACTTCCTTCATTTGGGTTGTCATACTTTTAACTTGAACTTTCACTTACCTCCAAACACTCCTAACTATTTCATTTGTCAGCTTTTATTCTGATCCATAAATAAGCAAAGTAACCAAACAATATTGTAGTCTTAAAATTTTGCTGGTGCTTAACGGAGAAGAATAATTGAAATGTACTCAATGACTAAAACATGTTAATTGACTTCTTGTGTTAAGTTTAGGCCGTAATAACATCCTGTATAGTAGTGTGAGTCTGTGGTTTTATCTTTCACCTTTTGAACTGTTGATGTCTTCTCTTTGGTGTTCTGTTCAAAACGTCAACTAATTTTGCCACATTTGTGTCTTGCAGTTACAAATGGGAGGCCATAGACCAAGATAACAAAGTTAGCTATAGTCTGAAGCTCTGTGATTCTTCACCAGACACAAGCTGTGGACCAGGAGCAGCAGTGTGTGCTCATAATCAAACCAGCAACTCTGACCACACTATTGGTGAGTAGAGCAGTGTGTTTTGAAATTGCTTTCTGAGTTAGGCGTTTTTATAAGGCACGTATTAAAGTTTACAGCCACTACCTGTAATGCTCTTTGACCCTGTTCTGTCTCTTGTATCTCATGACCAACACGCGGCACAAGGTTACACGGCTGTTTAGGGGCAGTCCCAAGAAAGCCTCCCATTGCTGATTATATTTGTGGAGCTGTTATTGTTTTTCTTTATTCATGTGGTCTCTCCCTGCTTTAAGCATGAAATCAGCTAATGGATAATTTGAAGTGTGAAATATGCTGCAATGGACTACTTGCTTATACTACTTTTTAATATGTTGTTACTGTTTATTGATCGTGTTGCAGTCATTAATGAATTTGCTAAACAATGCTGTTAAATACTGTAAGATATAGGACTACCTAACATTAGAAAAATATTTATTATAATACAACTTAATTTAATAACATAGCTTATTTGTCCACAGCAGTGTTTTTGTGGGTACATTTCTTTCAGATGGACCAGAACATTAATGCAAAAATGCCATTAGTTTAAAAATGATGAACTTTCAATATATTGTTCATTCTAGTAAGGTACCCCTGTGTACAGCATAAGGAGACTGAGGCCTTTTCTCGTTACTAAATAAAAGCCTGCTGTAGTTATCAGGCTGTCAGCGGATCTCTGCTCAAACTGCTGCCTGTCAATACTATCCACACTGTCCTTCTGTGTCTAAACTTCTCTGAGATTTAGCCTGATGCCAACAACACACATCTCATCAGTGGGAAGGGTAAGAAATCAATATGCTTTTAGGCTTTGCGGACATGTTTTCAACTTTTAACAGGTCACTTTGAATGTAACAAGCTTACTCTGCATAAAAGAATGCAGGTGTGGGTGAGGTCATTGTCATTTTGTCCAGTGGTTCTCAGCTGGTCAGACAGGATCTCAAAAGTGTGTCACAATGCGGTTGAATGTAGTTAATTTTTTGTCTGGTCTTTGGTAACATATTAAACATATAAAAATGAATGGTCAGATTTTGATATGAATTGATCTTTTTGATGGATTCTTAAATGTGATCTCAATATGTTTGTAGTCTGATTTTATATCTATATGATCTATAAAATTATCCTACTGACCAGTATATAACAATTTTTATCCTTAACCAATATAGGTGCTGTCGGTTCTAATTTGTTAAAAAAAATAGTCATATTTTAACAAAGAATGGTAAAATCTGTATTTTAATTTAAGATTCAGTTGACATTTGATTCGAATTGCAGCTATAATTTGATTTGAAAAATAACTTGAATTTAGTTGAGGGTTGAGGTCAAGAGTCCCATGCAGAGAAGTTGTGGTCACTTTTAACTACTTCCCGACATTTCAGTTTCGATTACTTGAATGACTTTTTGTCTTTCACTTCTACAAAAAGACAGACTTCTAACCCAGACACAAGTACTTCTATCACACCCACCAATTTGTGTCACATCCTGAAGTCGTGACCTTCTTGTTCGCTCGCACCTGCAAATTCTCTCACTAAGCCTTTGTCTAAGCCCTTGTAAAAGTGAAGAATACTGCAAAATGTAGCAAATGACGACAAACAAGAAGCAGCATGGTCACGAGTAGGAAGAGAGTTTAATCATAGAAGCTGACTTATAATCACGAGACCAAAGGGCATATCATCACAGCTATAACGTTCTGAGACACAAATAGACACAATTGCAATCACTCACAGCTGGTTGTGGCACTATTAATTAACTATCATGCTTTGCTGTCTTTGTATTTGGTTTCAAATAAAAACATACCTTCAAAATGAAGTGTGAAACAGCTTAATACTAATGAATGATTACTGGATGTCAGGATGTGAATTTCTTTTCTGAAATGTATTTAATCTTTAATCTTTATTACATTCTTGTAATCAAAAACCCTTGCTTGTACTAGTAATAAACCACTGTTTAAGATGATGTATAAAAAAATGCAGTTGGACCAGCCTGGGGAAATTGCACTTGATACTATTACAGCTGTAGTCAAACTTTTGAAGTGTGTTCTAATTTTTGACTCTGGTTGCATTTTCTGGGAACTTTCTACACTAGCAGAGTCTTTGAAAATACTGAAGTTAGATGTCAGATTTATACTTTTAGTTTGA
>JAVQKG010428009.1:0-12827 GCA_036025885.1 Hypseleotris bucephala | reverse complement strand
TAATTCATTACTTAATTAATATTCATCCCAGAAATCCCCAAATCAATCCAGTTCGGCGTCTTTACTGTATCTAAGTATCTGCAAAGTTAGAAAGTGATCCGGCAATTTGTTTTTGAGTTATCGCATTCACACGGCCAATCTGCGAACGTGGATGCGGATGCGGACGCGGACGAACATGATTCCATAATATTGCCGAACGCATTGCGTTCCGCCGGTATAATTAAACACATTTGATTGAGACATTTGGTAACCTTAACCCAGGCTTTCAAATGCTCTTATAAACTCTACAAACCTGGTCAGATCAGGACAACATAAAAGCATTGGTATCAAACTAGTCTTAACACGTGCTTCGTTCACATGATGTTCTTATGATATAACTTCATCGTTTTTCATTTTGCATATGCATGTCCCAACACTTGACTTAGCCTTGGTTTCTTGTTTTGCCTTAAGGGTCGAAAAGGCCTGGTCCCTTTCTCTTAAGAACCACACAAATCCTTCTGACATGTAATCCGGGCCAAATGAGACAGACTTATTACCACAGGGTTAAACAGGCCTGCAGGAGGAAGTGGGGGAACCAGAAGAGTGGACTACTTTTGTGGACTTGAAATATGGCTGTATGTGTGGTCATTATACAAAAGGCCAATCGGATTCTGTCACAGTAGATATATACACAGGCTGTCAGCACAATTAGACTTAGTGCGATGAGTGATGGGGAAAGGTAATTATGCATGAAATGACAGCGGTTCCCACTGGTATCATATTTGAATGTGCTGTGGGTTTTCAGTCATAAAAGAAGCAAAATATTGTGGTGGTTAGCGGAGTAGCAGTAATGCCATAAATCACTGGGAATCGACAAACTTGTAATCCCCGATTTGGCAAATTGTAGTATTGAGAAGATCATAATTCCTAGTCTGTAAATTGTGACTATAATAATGATAATAATAATAATGCATCGATTTTATATAGCGCTTTTCACAACTACTCAAAGACGCTTTACATTTACTATGTTTCATGTATCTATAAGGATCTAGGGATGTAAACATATATTGGCCAATAATCACATTGGCTGATTGTGAAAACAGTTAAAACTAAAAAAATTGCTATAATTTAGAAACCAAACTCATAAAAATCATTTCCCCCACTCAATAAAGCCTATATTTCACACCAGGTTTAGCCAGAGAAAAAAAAAACTATAATTTTGTAGAAACACAGTGAACCAAAACATGTCAACAAAAGTGATGATCCATCCTAGTAATGTTAAATCAATCAATGCCATGTCAATGCAATGAATACTTAATTTGGCAGTGGAATTAGAATAATAAGGGACTGCAAAAATATATTTTAGACCATATCCAGCATCATGAACTGCAGAGATGTAACAGCACAGGTAAATTTTGAACTTGCAGGCTATAATTATCCAGAAGAAGATTAGCATTAGCCTAAAGTTACAGTAATAGATTTGAACTTAGGAGTCTGTTATTCTTTCCAAATTAGAAATGGCAGCACCAGGTTGTGACCCATAACCTTCAGCTCGATTATTTTTTAACTGAACTTAACTTAACTTTTTGAATGGGAAACACATTGACGAGCTAACGGCGGCTAACCTCCAGTGAGTGATTAGTGAGGAATGCTGGATGTGTGAAGGGAACCATGTGTGCACCAGTGACATGAGCCGCTGAAAGAGGACAGGGCGAGTACAGAGCAAGTTGCATGTCTAATTGTGTTAGCTTAAAGGCATCCAACATAACTTTTGTCCACTAGATGGCGATAATGATTGAACATCAAGTGTAAAGTGTCTCCAATAGCATTTAGCCTTTTATTGTATTATTTATGTGTATGTGTATGTGTCTGTTCTATTTTTTGTACCCCAATTGTTTCACTGTCAAGAACATTTCCCAGCTGCACTCAAAATGAAATTAGGATTTGTTTTACACTAAATCTTTAATGGTGTTCCTTAACAATGATTGAATTCATATCACAATAACTTGTAATTATACACAATAATATAGTGATGATAAGTGTCTGTGGCCAGTGGGCTATAAGCTAGATGTTCAGTTTCTATTACAGTGTGGTTGTAGGTGACTGGAGCCTATCCAAGCAATGATGTGCATTACATTGGCACATTTTTAGGAAACACTCATGGACTACAAAAAAAATGGACTACAAAAAAACAAAACAAAAAATTTACTTCATTAGTGAAAATCCTAAACTGGGAGTTGTGCTAATGGAAAAGTGAGCTAATGCATCTCAGTTGTGAAAGACATGCTCTCTGACAGTTTGACACATTTACATGCAATTATAGAATTACAGCATTACAGTGTCAATGATGATAATGGTTAAGCATAATATTTAGTTTAGATTCTTTTTCACTGTGTTACGGTCACTTTTATGAGTCCCAGTGTCTCAATGTGGTGTAAGAATAACATATAGACCACTATTTGTTTTACAAATCACCAGTTGAGGTCAAGTAGGAAAGCAGATACTGGATTCCCTTTAGACTGTCCAGAAATGAGGAGAGTGGGAAACCTTTGCCCTGACAAGAACTTTCACCAGAGTGATCAGAGAGGCATGCAGTTATGTGGGTTTATCGCTGAAGTCGAAACCAGTTGCTCCACAAATTAGTGTTTTATGAGGGATACTGTAAAATGGCTTACAATAGGAAATGATGTACACTTCAATAAAAAACTTAAGGCAGGTTGTTGCAGATTGTGGTCTAACATTTCCATTTAACATTGCAGCCAACTTTAATTATTCTGTGTGCGATACAATCAAATAGACATGATTAGATTTCTAGTCTGTATGGCATAATTACACTTATTCAAATTCAAAATAATATATTTAGCACACCACAAATCATTATCACTGGATGATACCAATTTCCTTTTCTAAGATATCAAGTTGTTGGGGGAATTGGTGAATCTAATGAATTTAATGTGAGAGTGGGTAGTTGTCTGTCATTTTATCTGTCTATCGTGTCGATATGTCAACCCTGCTAACTGCCAATTGTCCAAGGTACCCCACTTAAGGCCCATAGTTTTTGGAGCAAGGTTCTGTAACTTTCAAACTGCATTCATTTGTACTTTTACAAATCTTGCAAAACATCTCAGAATTCCAGGAAAAATCACCCCTAACTCCACAAAACACATTTAAACCAGCTTTACTCATCCAATCTAGACACTTGACCCTGATCTTTTAACGTCCACATTTTTACACCATACAGGAGCGTTCGAGTAACTGGTAATGTTCAGGAGGAGGCCATAGGTCCGCACTATCTTCCTCTTTACGACCATCCCCGCGGAGGACCCCTCGATGATGTATGACTAACTGTAACAAGTCGGAGCATCCTTCCATCTGGGAATACACGTGGAGCCTTTAGTCACGGCAGATCAAACATAGCTCGCTGTTTTGGAAAAGAGAATTATAGGATATTTTAGGTGTGACGCTGAAAAGAGGGATGTGCCCTCGGGTCAAAAGTCAGGTTCAACTTTGTAACATGGGGTGTTATTTATTTTGGAAAACTGTACATTTAGTCACGCAGCAAGGAAAGATTAAAAACTACCGTGAATGACGTGACTTGAGTTAACAGCTGTTTGTATTCTTTTTGTGTATTTTCAGAAGAAAATGTGGGGGACAAGGGTGGAACATAAATTAATAAAATGTATTTACATTACATTAACATAAGTGTTTAGACCTTAAATTTGTGTTTTGGTTTTAGTTGTAGATCAATTCATTAAAGGGTAAACTAGTGGAAGCGACTTTATTCGCTCATGACTTTATTAAGCTATGATCACAATTTTGATTTGTATCATGATCTGCAAGTCAGGCAAGCATGGACTGAATAGAAAGTAGCAAACAAATAAAACAGCTCAGGAAAAGATGTATTATGGACAATATGGCAACATAGTGTGAATGTCAGCTTACTGGATTCCTGATTGAGTTTGCCTGGCCGACAGATGTATTCCTAAGGACCTCTATAGTTTTATGGGCTTGAAAGAGAGACATAAAAGCTAGCTAGGATTTGAACTTTTTACCTCCTGTTGCTATATGGATTACCTGTTGACAGAACTAAACTGGGTACTACAGCTAAAACTGTCTGAGTCATAACTCAGTGTCAAATTTCTTCTCTTATCTGCTTCTAAAAATAATAAGGTTTGACCAATGTTTAAAAAAATCATCATTAAAATTGCATTGTAAGTCTTCCTATAGATTCCCTGTTGAATTTGATGCGGTGCTTACCCCTGTCTATTCAGAGGGGAGCACATATTCCATTGCTTTTTACAAGCTGTCCATCTATAAAAATGAAGTGCTGCGGTTTCCCCTTCTGCCTTGTCTCCACCTGCCTCTGTTTGCAGCCACAGAGAGTGAGACACTGCCAGCATCGCACACAATTAAGTGAGGAGTGATGAAATTATAGTTCTGGTCTGGGCAAATGGAGGAACGGACCACTCTGCTTCCCTCTGGGGCCACAGGAAATCCTATTCAGGGCCATTTTCACCTTCATTCACAGCAGTTTATTCCTGCTTTCAGCTTCAATAAACAAGGAACACCAAGGTTTTTTACTGGAAGTTCAGAATGGAAAGTTATTAATCTGCCAAAGGAGGTTTTGTTTCTGCTGGTTTTGGTGCAGGTGCAAATTATTTGTTGGATTAAAAAAAATGTCAGTAAAGGCCGGAGTAAAAAATGTTTTGCATATTTAGGCTTGGAATTACAGGGTACTTCACATATATGAGATGATATGCGATGCATTACAATTCTGATAATAACACAATTATCAGGCAATATTGCAATACTGGGATAATCGATATATTGCTCATGACGTGAGCATGTGTGTGATACAGTTTACTACATTAGAAAGGTGAATACCCTCATAAACAAGTCTACGTTCTCAAAATAAGAAACACAAAAAGTATTGCCAGTAATTATTAATTTATTCCAAGTTCACCACTGCATCAACATTTGACAGACAAAGGCGTCATGCTTTCACATACAACATTTCATTAGTGGATTCTTCTAAACAATTGTGAAATAAACTGGTTTCAGTGGATAGAGCATTTACCCCTTAACTAGAAGATCTACAGTTTCACGTCTTCACCATCTAATTCTTCTTCATATCCTAAATGTTTGCAAAAAATCACATCATTAGCTCATTAAAATGCAACAATTGTAAAATGGAAGTTAGGGTTGAGTGTGATAGTTTCCCCAAAGGCACATGTGATGTTAAAAGGTCTGCGGCTTTAGAGCAGATTAAAGTTTAATGACAGAACGTTCTTTGGAGAGAGTGGTTTGTGATCTGTGTTTCATAATCACTGAGCTTTTCTGTGGTCACGAGAAAGTGAACGAACTGCTTCAGAAGTAATAAGTGAGCGACATTCAGCGGTTTTGGGGGAGAACAGGAAACGGATTTATTTGTTTGTCCCTGTTCGAGCCAATAAAATGTTTAATTGCATTTTACAGAAAGCCACGTATTTTTCCTGTTCTGTCTGCTCTCCAGGTGCAAAGGACAAACAGGGGAGAGTGTTTACTAAAATGTTTCACAGACGTAGGAGGGGCATGTGAAATTTTTATTCCTATACCTTTGATTCTTTTCATTGTGACAAGTGACTCACTGATCCAACAGAGCTAGTATGTCACAACAGAAAAAAAGATCTTCACCGCAGCAACAATCGACGAACACAAAAGCTCCAAAGACTGGGCTGCACCTGGACTCTGAGTGACAGGGGAACTTAAAACCAACTCAAAAAAGTTTGCAAAATGGTGCCTATCTGAGCTCTGTCTGAATTGCATTGATTAATATAAAATGATGCCCGAAATTTGAATCTGGATGCATCTTACTGTTGCAAAATGATGTGAGCTGGGCATAAGCAATGGCAGGTGACAAAAAAGTATGTGCAATAAATCCAGTGTTTCCTATCAATAGAAAAGTTTTGGTGTCCTAATAGTCTAATGGTCTCCTTATGTGATCATAAAATTAACTATGCTGTGACAAAAATACACAAATAACATATTTCTATTGCATTCAATGATAGGGTTTAACAGAAAATCATCAGTGCACCGCAGTCTCAAATGACATCAATTGAAAAAACTGTGAAAAGTATGCCCAGAAAAAGAAGCCAAGCTTATCCAATATTTACAGATGCACCGATTTAGTCCAGTATAACTCATTGAATTTGCTTGTGTATCATTCTACCATGTCATATCTAAAATTGAGCCCTCTATTGGCATAAATGTCTGTGAATTTGAACCTATAATCTGCACACATATGTGTCCTGAGACATGGTGCTTCTCTGGTATCTATGTATACGTTGAATGAAACTGAAGCTTGGAGCCCGCGTCCATGAAATCTGATGAAGAAGGCCTCAAACTCGACAAGGACAAGCGTTGATGTGCGTCTCATATAATAATACAAGGGTCAGTTTCAGCAGGCCGCCTATCCGCTGAATTTAGGTATAGACTGTTGCATCGATACTGTTTCTAAATAAAGAAGTGATGTCATTTTGCACAATATGGCATTTTCACTTTGGACAGTTTTAAATAGGCAAGTCACAAACTGATTGGGAAATAAGACATTCAGGTTCAAGTGCAGTGTACAGTAACTGATAAATTACAATCACCAGATTCTTTTTCACAAATTTCACCCAAAAGTCAAATTTCCCTAATTATCTTTAATCTGGGTTCTGCTAATTAATAATACTATTTTCAATTGATACAGCACCATTATCAATACAGAGGTGGCAGCCACGTTGCAGCTAAAGCATCTCCAACCATCACCTAACATGCCAATACCTACATACATACATACATACAAACAAGGGAAAGTGGGTGGAGGTGTCAGCTAGAGCAGCTTTAAGTTTACTAAAAAGGTTTAACTCGGGTAAAGTGAATGTTTTCTGATGGTTGACATAACTTTCAGCATTGACCTAAGGCAGGATGTGTCGCGGCTCGTCTGTTTGTCATGTCTCCAGACTGTATCAGGGCTTTGGTCAATAGAAAGTGTTCCAGAGATAATCAAACCCAAAACAACTCCAGAGCTTTAAAATGCCTCTTTAAGTAGGTCCTCTTGATTGATTGACACATTCATTGTTAGAATGTTCAAAACTTCACACATAAATAAGGAGGACAAGTCTTTAACTTTCAAACCATGTATACCAAACATACATAGCTCTCAAATGTGACTTATTTTGACAGGGCCCTATAGGCAAACAGCAGAGACTAAGCCCACAGCAGAACTCAAAATTCTGCCCAAATAAATGAACATCCACAGTAGATTATAACTTTCTTATTGGACAGTATAGATGTGCTAAACTGTTGCTAAATCTACAAATCTACATTTTTTTTAAATAAAATGAATTGGCTTGGTATAGACACTTTACAGTTGTTTTATTCATTTCCTCCATAGTCACACTGGAGCAGTTTGACTGAAGGATATTGGGTGTGCCCAAGTGTCTTGCCCAGAGACACAACAACAGTGCCAAAACCTCTGTGCTGACCACTCTATCTCTGAGTACAGGTAAGTAATTTATATGTTATATATTACAGGTTATTTTGTGTTTTAGGAAATAGCCCTAACATTTTGTTAGAAGACTACAAACATGACAAAAGATTGAGGATCTGAGGAGGGCTGGCTAATGGTCAGTGAGTATTGGTGATAATACGAGCAGTGATGCCTTCTGGGTAATTCACCTCTTCTGTGTGGGTCCTGACCTCTCTGGCTGCGCTCAAACTGAAGAGGGTCTGCCACAAAAAACGGATTCACCATTTCTACAGAGGCGGCGCATCAAGTGTCAGCCCCGACTACAATATCGTCTGTCAGGGATTGGACTCACATCAAAGTACAACAGAGAAAAGAGAAAAAAAATCCACGCCCGACTCACGACCATACAATGAAGAGAAGGAGTAAACCTGTGTCCCATGGGAGATGTAGCAGGAGCAGCACAATAGGACCAAAAAGAGGCAGCCATGATGATATCTAAAGGTACAGTCAAAAAGTTTAGGCAAAAGAGGAAATCAAACTAGCCTGTGCTAACAATAATAGATAGCCTCTAGTTCCGGGGTAAATGCTCTATCTAATAATGTAAGTCTCACAATTGCATAGAATCTACTAAAACTAAGATAAGGGCCTTTACTGACCTCTTGTGGCTGGAGTTAGTATCTTTGGCCCTAGCACACAACAAGTTACATCCAATTTATTGAACTGAAAATACTAAACCAAGAAATAAAAGGCAATAACCCATTATATATTATGTAAAGTAGGCCAGGGGAGGGACTAATGTAAGGCGAGGGACTAAAGTCATTATAGAACAGTGTCAGATACTGCATTTTTTTAAAATGATCATTTATTTTATTTTAGGAAACTCATAAACTTCACCTTTAAATGGTAACCAAGGACTAAACTAGATCTAATCAGTAGTTTGCAATTCAAACTCAAGTAAGTCTGAAATAGATTTTTCTTACGTCAAACTTATAAAAAATCTCACACTTTGATAAAACCTCATTGGATGGTAATCTGTGTTGTGTTTTTAAATACAGTGCATCTTAGACCCATCACCCAGAAGCCCCACCTCCTCCATGTCCGTCCATCCACTGCTACATCAGAGGACCTTTCCTCCTCATCCGCCTCACAGAGCAACAGCCAAATTGAGTTATGACCGATCCGCTGCCCAATTTATCTCAAATCCTCGCTGATGCAGATCTAATTTCAGCCTCTTATTACCACAAACAGGAAGGAGAAGCCAGTCGATAAACAGCCCATCGGTCCTGGGTGCAGGGACGGAGGTGGTGAAGGCTGAGGCAGTGGTGACAATGTCAGAAAGCCAGGAAGTCGTCATCATCCAGCAATACATTCAGTACAATTCATTCATCTTTTTCCGATTATTCCAGTTAGAAGTGAGCAACTATGGGTCTTTGGTGGTGATATACTTTTATGCAATGATCCCGTCTTCTCAGCCATTCTTCTCTATTTGCTCTTACATGTCACAAAATGCCTCTAATAGCTTAAAGATAGTCCATAAGTTTCCTAAAATAATAAAGAGTAAAACATGCTAAAAATTGACTAACCCTGTTGTAAAGTAGGTTGTCTATACTCTTGAGAATCCAGGGCAGTAAAGTAAAGTACAACTCGACCATTGGTCAAAATGGTAATCCACAAAATCTGATTAGATGTTGCTGTATAGAGGCAGTGACTAAAGTAAAACAATAATTAGGGCAGATTACCTACATCAACATAGAATAGGGCCAGACAAAGCATTTTCAACCATTGTTTTTTAATTTTAGGAAAATTACAGACTACACATTTAATGGCTTTTACAGATACACAGTGACTCACTTGAATGTAAGTGGAAGAACGTGGCTTGTGGCAGATGCAGAGGCGGGAGGAAGCCCTCTGGTTAGTCTCTGATTTAATATTTCAAATGGACGGACAATGGAAAAAGCAGTCACGCAGACAGTGTAATTCATAATTACGGCATCTTTCTTGTAATGGATTTTTAATGAACTAATCAATGTATGACCACAGACTATGAAGTGTAGACGAATAGGCACAGAGCAAGTATATGACGTGTTACAGATTGAAATGTTATGGGCAAATGGATATAAAGTTGGGATTTATTATTATTTATTATTATTATTTTATTTATTTTTTTATTTTTTTTACACATGGGTTAGATAGTGATATTTAGGATTGAGAAGACAGTCACCCCAACCTTCTCAGGAGTATTGAGTTCACTGGAGAAATCTAATTAGCCTTTGCTGGAACAGTAGATCCGCGAAGGCCGCACAAGTCTTTATCAACAAAGGTCCCATCAAAACAAGTGACCCACATGAACAGGAACATTCAGGTCACAGGGTGTAAAGTTGTACTTCATGGTCCCGTACAGTGAAAACATATCCCCCAAACAAATAGAGACAAGTTATTCATTGTATTTTCTTGTAGTTTTGTTATTTTATGTGCACAGGATAAAAGTATTTTACTTCCAAATATGTATTTTTATAACTATTGATTTGTTGGAATAGCTCAGATTTAATAGTCTGATTTTCATAAAATGTTGGCAGACAGATTTGGTCTCCCTTTGTTATATTTGTTTAATATCTTATCTGAAATATGTTATTTCCAAATTTTGTTAATTGTTCTAAAACTACATTTTTCATTTAGTCTATAGGGGGTGCAATTGAGCTAACTGTCATTATATTGGTCAGATGTGTTCAGGGGCGAAGTTTTAAACCTAAGTGGACAAATTATGTGCAAGTTACAATAGGTAAAATTTACAATTACATCTGAAGTTGGCTTAGAATTGTTAATAAATAGCTGTGAATACTGGAATAAAACATCAGCTCTTTATGTTGATATGTATGTATGATTGTATTGCATATATATAATGATATACAGTGAAGCATATAGACCAAGATTGAACATGTGTCATTTTATTGAAATTACTTTACAGCTGCACTATAAAAAATGTTGGGGAGAATTTACATACTGTGAGCATAGTCTAAACACTTTCATGTCTGTTGTAGTGCTCATCTTGTGTTCAAAGTTGACAAAGATGAATTCAGCTCCAGTTAAAGGACACAGGGATATGTGCTGTCAGTTTTGTCAGTGCAACAATAGAGGCAGAGGACAGACACCTGAGATCAGACACCTTGATTAGCTCAGATTATCTTTGGGATACAAATTTGTTGTTTCTGGTGCTATCCTGCCCTCTAGTGAAAAGCAGACGTCACAATATCTACAAAAGCTTAAAAAGTATTTTCAGCTGTTCTGCTCATTGGCTCACTAGGTAGAAGGCCTTTCTGTTAAAAAAAAGCCCAAATCATGAAGTGCTAAAAGCTAAAAATGTTTAAAAACATTTTTTCCTTTTCCTAATTCCTAATAATTGTTCCCTCTTTCTGATCATTGTACCATTTACTTGGTGGGACACATGGTAGTTTAATCAGTTAATCTGCAAGAAAGAAAAATAAATAATTTAATAATTGAATGGATTAACAAATGAATACATTAAGTTTAGAAGAGAACAGCACACACCTCCCATTTTGCCCAGATCCAGAGGTCCAAGTGTCAGAGACACACTGTCATGATAAGATACATCCCTCTTGTGTCTGCTTCGAACGTTGCAGTGCTGCAGAGAAAGAGAGCATTGATTCCATATGCATTACAACAACACTACTGTACAAGGGATTTCACAAATGCCTACATTACTGTGCAGATGTTTGAAGTCTTTCAAAAATGTACACAAGTGAGGTGTTTTTTGTTTTTGGTTTGTTTGTTTAAAACACATGAAAAAACACAAAGACTGAAAATACCTTGAATTGACTAAATATACCTAAAAGCATGTCTTCACCCTGTCTCAAACATTTGCACAGTACTGAACTAAACACTTGAGTGGGTTTAGGTACATACTACTGCACAGTTGTTGGTGTTCAGAAGACACAGGTGGATCTGGCAGTGCAGGTAAATGGAGGGAAAACTATCAAAAGTAAAGGTCTCAAAGGAGAAGCGTGCCACAGTGGAGTTGCCATTTTGAATAAGATTCACTGAGCTGTCTGCGGGGCACCTAAAATATACAAGAGGTATCAACAAACTCATCATCTCTAGTCAGATTATACAAAAATTACACTTGGAGCTCCTTTACCCTCTTAAAATGAGGTAATGGTGCAAAGGATGGCTAGTATCGTTGATCGGTGTAGCCCAGCAACTGTTCATGACAGTAGATATTTGACTTTGGTCAACCCCTTCTGTTTGCACTTCAATGAATAAACTCTCATTCCCTTTCATGTCAATGTTAGTGCTGCTGCTGAGCGGAAACTGGAAACCAGCGTCCTCATACGGCGTTATTCTGACATGATAGTGGCCTTGACCCGAGGGAAGGAATTTCTTTACAACACTATAAAATATTTCATGTTAAGAAGAATTATTCATGAACAAAACAACGTATTGATATAACCATCACAAAACAAGTCAAGACTGTCACCTTTCTACCGGGTTAATGGCTACATCCATAGATGAGGCAGAAGTCAAAGGGAAGGCACAGGAGAAAATCAGGTGAATGTTTACGCTGCCATCCCCAAGAATGGCATTCTCGTAAATGAAATGTGTCCAATTGCTCTAAAAGGAAAATCATATAGATAACAAAACATAAGATTTTGATCCACTAAATATGACTAATGTAAAAAATACTTTACGTACTTTGAGAACTGTGCCACACAACTGCGTATCATTGTTAAAGAGGAAGACCAAACGTCCATTGTGTAGAGTTGGTTTGCAGGACTTATCTCTAAGATGGAGAGCACTATCATGAAACCCTGCTTCAAACAGCTGGCAGCGGGAGAGGGAAACCGTGCCTGAACTACTGACACAAGTGATGGATGCATCTACAAAAACGAAACAGTTGTGGCTCGTCAAAAATATATTCATACAACCACATTAATAATTAACACAATGGGCTTTTATCAACAAGTAAAGACCTTACCATAACTTTCAGTGTTCTGGAGGAAACTCTCATTACAAAAGCATCCAAGAATGCCTTCCCTTTCTCCACAAAACTCATCTTTCGTGCAGTTCAGCTCCCTACATGGGTCAGGCTCACCTGATGAAATGAATATTATATAAAGAAATCACAACAAAAAATAGAAATATATACCTATTTGAAAATCTAAACGTGAAAAAGAACAGTGCAAGTACCCGCTGGATAACAGCCCAGGTGGCCATTTTTGATGGTGCACTCTTGTTCAGGTGTGCAAGTTGTGAAATTGCAGCTCAGGTTATTGAGACCATGGCACTCACAGCGCTGGGAGCACCCCTCAGTCCAGAAGGATTCACCAGCCTAAGACAAATG
>JAVQKG010427822.1:0-10490 GCA_036025885.1 Hypseleotris bucephala | reverse complement strand
TATGTGTATATTATGTGTATATTATGTGTATATTATGTGTATATTATGTGTATATTATGTGTATATTATCTATCTATTTATCTATCTATCTATCTATCTATCTATCTATCTATCTATCTATCTATCTATCTATCTATCTATCTATCTATATATATGGCTGTGAGGGTGTCAAGGTTTGCTATTTTCCAGAAGAAGGAAAGTGATTGGTGTATTTTTGGAAACTTCTAAAAACCAGCTCAAACTATTTGTTCTCACCTGTCCCTGTTTCAAGACAGGTGTCTTATCACAGCATTAGTCATTGAGTCCAAATGATTAGATAATTATTGTGTATACTGTTGCAAAATGTAAAATGGTAAAATTATTTACAATAGACTGAAATGAGCAAATAAAAGCAGAATATAGGACTTTTAAGATAAAGTATTTGTAGATAATAAAACGCTGGTAAGACCTTGGGCTTGGTTTTTGCGTCACCGCCTTCGTCATTAGCTTCTGGTTGCTCAGATTCAGATTCTCCACTTTTGTTGAGGGGCGAGTAGTCCTCCAGCAGTGTGTCAAACAGCACAATGCGTTTATTCTTAAAAAAGCCATAGAAGTATGCATTGCTGTGGGAAGACCGCTTGGACCCTGTAACATCAAAATATTTTGTTACACTATATGAAATAATGAAATAACCGTCAACTAATTTAGTAACCGGATAATTGTTAACTGAAGGCAGTGTTACAGACCATATAATTATTGTTTGTATGATCATTTGGATGCCTGTACAATGTAAATCAATAACTGTAAAAATCTGCAACTGTTTGATGATTTTAAGGTATCAGATATTGTCCTGCTTCACATCGCTCAAAACAATAACATGTAAACAATCTCATATATATGCACATTTTACTATCTGAACCAAAAAGTAGTTGACAGATGAATCGATGAGCAAAGTGGTCATTAGTTGCAGCCCTACAAGTATGTCATTACCAAACTCAGATAATAAATTGAACTGTGTACCTTCGACCACATAGACTTTGGTAAGGGGGAAGCTAATGCTCTTAGCCATAGCTTCAATGTCAGTCTTCAGCTCGCCGTCAGGAAGTGGAGTGAATTTATCAAACAATGGAGCAATGTAGTCAGCGTAAATGGTAACCAGTATCTGCAAAAACAAAGTATAGGATGCAATATTAATCTGAAAGTAAAACCAGAATAAGTGACATATACTAAATGCAGAGGTGGGGAGTAATTATTTGACATGATTGAGTACTAACTGAGTACAAATATTACCTGAGTAACTTTTTAAATAAACTGGACTTCAGTAGGTTTAATGCACCATACTTTAACTTACAATTATCTGTTATTTTGAAGAAACAGTATTCAAACTTAAATGTAAAATGTGGGAACTTGTGCAAAATTAGGCATACTTCTACCCACCACTGTGTGTTACATACTGTAGGTAGGTGAAAAAGGAAATTTAGTTTCCTATATTTTAATTTGTTAAAATTTTACCTTTTTTGTTTCATTTTCGGAAATCCGGAAATTTGTTCCTTATACTTAAATGTTTTTTCTATATTTTACAACAATATTGCAAATTCCATCTGAGATTCCATTTAAACAGTTACTCAGTCCTTGAGTAGTTTTTTTCACTCTGTACATTACTTGTTAACTTTTGACTTTTACTTGAGTAATATTATTTTGAAGTAACAGTACCAAATATTGGCTACCCTACCCACCTCTGCCAAAATGTATTGAAGAACTAACCAGAGAAACCCCTAAAGTAAATAACCAGGCATAAATGAAAAAGTAGTCTCCACCGATCTTGATGATGTACAGAAGCAGTGATGTGACTGGAAGTAAGATACACTGAGTTACAGCAAACTTCTTTACAGCATCTTTAAAGAAGAAGCCCAGGGTCTAGGAGAGAAGACATACATGAGAAATAGCATTCATTTACACAGTATTTAATGTCAACATACTGGAGGCTAATGTTTTACCTTTGGAAAATATAAGATAGATTTCAAAGCAAACAATTCTTAAATTAAAAATAGAAACAGCAAATTTAAAATTTAGAAGTATAAAAAGGCCATATTTATGTCTTCATTTACTCCCTCAATAAATAAAAGCCTCCAAAAGCTTGTAAGTATAGCTTAACAAAACAGTAGGATATATGGTGACGGATAGAATATTTCTTCGCATAAAATGAAAAAACTGGTCAAAAACATTTCTGTAATTTTTTCTCAATAAAACCTGAAAATCAAGAATTTTGCCACAAGCAAAAAGTCTAACTGTTACTAATGTGTACATTCACTAATGTTTTCTAACCAGGCGACGACATTACCTACATGTAGCAGAGTGGTTGTCATTTGCCCAAACTATCTTAATTTCTGATATTTTGTGGTAAATGCTATATTTTCCTTTAAAAATGTATTTTGCCTTGCCCCCATTCTGGAATGTAGAATGTTCTGTCTAGAAACGTATAAAGGGTCTATACAGTATATTATCCAGTGTACCTGCTGGTTAAAGCCATGTTTCTCCTCAATCATAAATGTGTTGTACAAGCTCCAGGGAAGTCCAGTGATTGCACTGAACAGAGTGGCTAGAGTCAGAAACACCAGGGACTGGGTGATCTCATACTCTGGACCGAAACCAAAGCGGGCCGTGACAGAACCAGCTACAGCCCACAAGAGAGGGATTCCACCCAGAAGCAGGATGAGCTGGAAATAAAAAGTTTAATGTCAGTATAACTTATTCATTGTTCATCTAATGTCTGTAAAGGTCCTATATTGTGCTTTTCTGCACATTTCACATGTTTTAGATATATTTAGATTACCATTTTATGTTTTGGAACTCACAAATGTTATAAGCTGTGGAGCTTCCACTTTTATTCAAAAGCAAAGGCTCAGATTACCCTGTCTCAAATCTTTAGTGCTGGTTCCCCAAAAATAAGTCCAATCAGGTTTTACATGGTGGTATGGTGGCAAATTAGCAACAATGCTCCTATGTGTGTATTTGTTGACAGTGCAGAGTGGTTTGCCACTATTTGTTGCATCAATAATAGTTTATGAAGTGGACTATAATAATAATATTAATAAAAAAATATTACTCAAACATGCGCAAATGGAACAAAGCACAACTTTGTGTGTGTGTGTGTTTTAGGTAGAAACAGTATAACGATTATAAGTGCAGAAAAGTCAATTTTGCAGAATAGAAGACCTTTAACATTTCCTTCCTTCTCTCACTCATCATTGCTTAAACTCTTACCGTTCCTTCAGTCTCAGAATACAGTCCAGACCAGAAGCTGAAGTTGCTTTTGTCCAGCTGATACAGACGGGATTTCTCAAATGTTTCTGAATCCATGATCTTCCCAAGTTCTTGAGGCACATGTGTTGTCAGTCTGTATATTCTCCTCTGCAAAATTTAGAGACACAATTACTGAAGCATAATTGACTCATGAGCTTCTATGTGTTTGTAGTATTATATTTGGTAATTAGTTAAGCCAGCAAGAATAAAATCACACAGTAGGGACGTGCTAATCAAGTAGTGGAGTAGAACTCACCTGTCTGTAAGCAAGGTATGCCTCCCACAGATACACCGTCCAAGAAAATCCCAGCACAGCATAAAAGATCTGCTTCTCCACCGGGAGGTCCAGTATACTCTCCATCATCTTTACTCTTCTAGAGAAGAGCTTTAGCAGGCTCCACAGGCTAACGCTAACAGTCTGACTGGAGTTTTCAGGCTAACCGCTACTTAGCCTCTGCTTTAAACAGATAGAGAAATCTCTTTAAAGTTCCGTAAATGGAATCTGCAGTCAATTTGAAAGAATGACAAAATGCAGTATAAATATATTGTTCTTATTCCTGTGTTAGACGATTTATAAATTATTTTTAAGGCATGGCTTTTATTCAAACTATCATTTCATTCATGCTGCGCGTCCATTAGCCTGTGGATCAATGAAATCCTTCCCCACTGAAGACTCGGTACCTTTTGTTCCGCATGAACATAAATAATAGTAATCAATCAGAATATACACATATATCAGTTAAAGTCCCAATATTAGCTCACCTGTACGAGAAGGGCATACGCCAAACAGAGATAATGTAAATTCAACCTAAAACGAGCTGAGCAACCCGAGGAGGAAGTTCCTAGTGTTTCAACACTGTAGCTTTGTCCACTCACTACCACAATTACCACCAACACTGTAAAAGATATGCTATCTTGTTTCCACCCGTGGCACCATTATATTTTCTAAATATGTAAACAAGTAAATGTATTTCATTCTGTCTTAATGAGTTTTGCCAAAACTCCCCAGAAGAAAATAAACTGTTAAGTGTGTTGTGTACGTATTTGTTGCTTCTAAGATATGAGAAGTGAGAACCAATAACCTGTAACACAAATGTAAATTATTTCACACTTTTTTTTATTAGAAATAATTACATACATGTCTGCTAACATCTGTCCACAGCACTTCAACACTGACTCCAGTCCAAACTGAGGTGAACAGCCTACTCCTCAAAAAGGCTGCAGTTTGGAACTGTTTTCAGTCACTTTTCAGGCTTTGTGCAATGCTACAGATCAACTTTTATAATATGAAAATTTGTACATTTTCTCTGAATCTTTAGTATATACACAAATGACAATCATTTCACATCACACAATGTGTTTCATAGAGTCTAAAAAACCTGTTTATTCAAGAGCATTATCTCTAATTATTACTAATTAACAGTAAATGACAATTCCAAGAAATCAAAACAATCTATTCATTAGATTGATAATAACTTCAATGTGTCAAGGTACAAAATGTCAAACCAATGAAAAAAAAATACTTGGCTTAAAAGGTGCTTAAATATTTTAGCTTCCAAGAAGCAGTTTACTGTTATTGGTATCTGCAGGGAACAGCTCTGACAGGGTGGTGGGGCATACAGGTCTGCCCAGGACCACCACCGGTCTGAGGTACTGCAGCTGTTTAATGGCCAGGTCTCCACACCCAGCCAGAGCTTTGTCCAAGATGGACTTCAAGTTTTGAATGGATGTAATGTCCGCAGTGACCGAGTGGGGCTTCACCAGTGGGGAGTGAGTGCGTCTGCGACTGTGTGAGATCCTCAACAGCTTATTCTCTTTGACCGAACCACTTCTTTTGAACAAATTCTGACGTTTAGTGGAGCTCACTGTTTTTTCTATTGGGGCACTGTCTTTGATGAAGTTAAGAAAGGAGGACTCAAATCCTACTGGCTTGTATGCACTAATGTCATAAGGCCTTGTGGACGGGCTGTGAGGCTGAGGGTCGATCACATTAGAAGACTGTTCAGATAGATCATTCTTTCTTTTTAAAGGCTCACGAATACGAGTTATGGACACGGACACAGATCCATTTAACAGTTTATCTTTCACCTTCTCTTTCTCTCTACTGCTGGATAGATCTACAAAACCCTCCTCAGTGATAAAGCGCAGTGAACGTGGAGGCGACAAGTCTACCGTGACCGGTCGTAAAAGAGGCTTGATTTGTTCCAAGCTCAGCCTCTCCTGTTGCTTGGGTTCGTTCTGTGTGAGAGTAGCTGGTTCTTTAGTGTGTCCTCCAGTACTGGGTTCACCATAGAGCACCTCATCTGCCCCTAGAAGCACACCGTTTCTCTCAACAGATGGCTGCTCCTCCTCTTCCTCTTCAGGGAACCCCAGTGGATCCGGCCCACTCTCCCCCGGGGCCTCTGCCTTAATGGGGTGTAGGCTCATGGGTGCGGCTCTCCCCCCTGGGTTCTCTGCCTCTGTTTGGTACTCCATTTTCTGAACCCCACTGGGACTAGGCACTCTGTTAGGTCTAGACACACCATTGGGACTAGGCACTCTGTTAGGCCTAGACACACCAGTGGGACTAGACACTCTGTTAGGGCTACACACACCAGTGGGACTAGGCACTCCCGTAGACCTTGTTGACTTCTTCTGAATCATCTCCTCCAACTGCTCTGCTGTGAAGACTAACTCATATTTGGATAGGTCATGTTTGCGCAAATGGTGAACTGTCAAATAATGTCTGTGTAAACTGCGCATGTATTTCACCACGGTCTCGCAGTCTAGCACCATGCAAGGATAGGCCCCAGATAAACAGCGGTCTTGGCACATTTGTAATGCCTCTTCATGTGATCTTAAGACTACAGGCTTGTATCTGGGATCCACTTCTACGATCCTATTCTGATCAATTTTGGTTGGACTTTCTATGAGCTCGTTTTGGTTCGTTTCTATAGGCTTGGGGCTGGACTGAGTGCTTTGAGCAATGGTTGTATCAGGTTCTTCCTTTTGAGGACTCTGACTTGTGACTATGAGCTTCTTTTGGCATCCCGAAAGAGAGTTTTTGTGGGTGCTCTGCAGACGCACAACTAGTGAATCGTAATAATCACATTGGTTATAGGGCGGGTGTTTATTCAGCTCACTATTATGACAGCCATCATATTTGGACCTAATAAGTTCGGGCTGGGAGTGACAGTCTCGTGTATGACGGGCCAAGCTGCTTTTAAGGTGGTAGGAGTGGTGGCAGTTGGCGAAGTGACATTTGTACTGCGGCTGGGGTTCGTCTGAATTTGAGGGCCTTTTCCTTGGAGATTCTTTTCTCGCTTCTAGATTCTGCTCTTCAAAGTCATTCTCCAGTAAAAGCTGAGATCGGTTGTAATGGTGAACCAACTGCAGGTGGCGCACAAGGCCTCCCTGAGTGGAAAACGCCGCATCACAGTTTTTTGCTACACAATGAAACGGTTTACTGAATTTATCTAGAATATAGCAGAGATTACTTTTGGCTACGAGCCGTTTTGCTCTACCCTGGTGCCCATTTTCACTCTCCTCCTTCTCTCTATCCGTCTCTTCTTTGTTATCTATGCTATCCAGTCCTTCACTATCAGAATTTTGGTTGTTCATCGTTTGTACATCTGCTACCGCTGGCTGATTTGACTCTACTAGTGTCTCTGTCTCTGAACTTTGCGGTGTTTGCGGAGATGTTTGTTCCGGAAGCTTTGTGGTTTTATTTCCTTCACAATGAACTGACCCGCAGCTAATTTTATCCACCAATGTCGCACTGAGGTTATGTTTTTGAATGTAGTGAACCCTCAACATAGACTTTTCCCGGAGGGCCTTGGAACAAAGTTGGCAAATGTAAGGCTTGAAGGACGTATCTTTCAAACTTGTCAACTTCCGGGCCTGCTCGGGAGTGCGGCCATGCAGGGCGGTGTAGTGACGCAGCAAGCTGTAACCTCGGGCAGTCCTGAACCCACAGCTCTTCACTCCGCATACGTAAGGCTTGGCACTAGCTAAAGATTCTTCCTCTCCGTCATTTTCCGATTGCTTGCAGCCAGCTTCCGATTCTGCACCCGGAAGATGGAGAATTTTTTTTTGAAGCACTACGACTGGAGGTTTTTCCATAATGGCCTGGTGAAGCGACGTTTCGCATGTGTCGGTTTCTGGAGTAAGTTCAGGAGGGCAGTCATTGTGAGAGGAGGAGCAGTTCAAGTCGAGTTTACCCAGTCCGATTACAATTTCTTTCAAGGCGTCATTTATCACACTACCTTCATGGTTTTTCGAATGACTTGATGATTTCTTTTCTTTTCCAGACTTTGTGGATAAAAAAGGCATCTTGGCTTTACTCTGTCCCTTTTCATTAATGCCTCCTTTACTTTGGCTTTTGACCATTTTAGATTTGGAGTCTCGTTCTCTGTCGTGTTTGTGTTCTTTGTTTTCCATTTTAAGATGCTCTGGGTGGGCGCATTTCAAATGTCTCTGAACGTCTCTTGCTCGAGAAAAAGTCATGCCGCATTTCTCGAATCCACATGTAAACTTGCTCCCATCGAAACACACCGCCACCAGAGTGTTTTTGGCCTCCCTGCTTTCTGGTGATTGTGACAAAGAAGTGCAACTAGAGGAGGGCAGGATGTCTCCGTTTACGCCCTGGGAGTGATCTGAGCGACTGTGACTGCCTGACCCTTCACTTGCAGAAGATTTGAAACGTTTTCTTTTGGCTTTTCTCTGTGCTTCAAAGTCGTGTTCCGAAAAAGTAATTTTATGCGTGGCTAAATGATCTACAAACGCCTTTTTGGACAGGTAATATTTCTGACATTTCCCGGCTGTGCATGTATACGCGGCGTCCCGAAAGTGCTGCGCTTCATGGTGATAGACCTGCCCTAAGTCGGCAAAAGTGACGTAACAGCCTTTGAGCTCGCACTGGTAGTTGAGCTGATAGCCGTGCGACTGTTTGTGCAAGACCAGTTCGCTGGATGTCCGAAACCGTGCATCACATCCCACCACCAGGCACATGTAGGGCTGATCGCCGTGGTGGATTTTGCGGTGCTTGCGGTAATGGTAGGCGGATACTAAATGCCGTCGGCAAAACGCACATTTCTCCCGCTTGTCTCGCATTTTTTGAAAGTGTCTGACATTCTCGTTACCTCTGTGCTCCGATTTCAAATGGACGTGGAGGTACTTGGAGTGCTTAAAAACCTTTGGGCAGCCAGTGCCGGGGCACGGGTACTCATCTCGGTTTTGCAGGTTAAAATGTCTGTAAATATAATCGAATGTTACGTGCTCGTCGCTGTCTGCAAGCTTTTTGGTGGTCGTAGCTTGTTGGACGATGTGATGCAATACATCGGGGTCATGTGTGGACTGGTAATACTTTATTAAAGAAGGGTCCACGTTGATCTGCCCTGGTTCAATGTCATCTTCTTCATCGCTCTGTTTGGGCACCTCCTCAGCTTTGACATTGGTTTTCTTCATTGCTATGGTGCTGTTTAAGTGCTGGTTCAGGTGTGAAAGCAGTTCTTTTCTGTTCTGAAACTTCTCGACACAAATGGGACATGGGTGCATGCTCTCCTGTGCGTGCCGTTTAGAATGGTGAGCAAGTTGGACATCACTCACCGACCTCTTACAAATCTGACATCGAAACGTCAATGTCTTTGTCTTAGTTTCAGTTTGGGATTCTGGTAAATGATTAGGCAAATGTTCCTTCGATTCCACAACTCCATTTGGTTTATTTTGAATCTCAGAATCTACTACAGTCACTTGAGGCTCAATTGGTTTGCTTTTTTCCTGCGAGTCCAGTGCATCTTCATCTTCTCCCTCTGATTCTGGTTTTAAACCTAGAAGAGCAGCACAGTGATGCTTGAGAGTTTTCCAGTCCCAAAATTCCGGGTCAAAAGGCCAATATGATTTGAGAGCCAGCAACAGCTCGCAGCGTAGTGAGTTAGGAATGCCCACATTCTCCTGGTCATACTTCTGGTCGGGGCGCAGGTAGAGCTCCTGGAGGGAGTGGAAGACCTCTGGAGAGGGTCCGAGCAGGAACTCAGTGAGCAGACAGGCGCGGCACACCTCCAGGTCATCTGAGAGCAGACAGGAGACCGTCTTACACACAGAGACCCTGCTCTCACTGTCATCCTGCTTTGGCAGCTGGAGAGCTTTCACACACAGTTCCACCGAAGGGGCTACACCCAGCTCCTCCACCTACAAACACAAATATGTATGAGCTATGAAGTACAATCAAAGCGGATACTCTCAAATATATAGCAGACACGTGTTACTGATGTTTGCCCTGTAAGGTGTTGTAGAGAGAGAGATAACTTCTGACTAGCACTACAAACCATATTTTGAAAGGTAGGACTGGTGATTTTATTTGTTCATTAATATAACTTTCTTATTTATCTAACAATATCCTTACAGGGCTCAAAATTGCGACCATTTTAGTCGCATATGCAACCAAAATTAGGTCAATGCGACCTGAAAATATATTTGGTCGCATGCGTGCGAGCTCAAGTAATACCCGCTGTGCGACCATTCATACTGTACATTTCTTAAAGCAAGGCTTTTACTTTTTATTAGGCATTTGTTCTAGGCTTCTACTCAGGGCAGCCGCTTCCAATACGTGCATCATGCGGAGCGCGTAGGGTAACAAGTGAGAGAGAGAGAGGGCACCGAACTCTGATCTTGTCATTGTGATTGAGTGACTCTTTGTTGCCTATTTGTGCAGATATGATGATCAACAAAGGCCCAGAAATAAACTATGCAGTGAACGAATTTAGGCTTAAAGACAAGACTTTGTTCCATTTCATAGTTATTAGGACTGGAGTCAGTCTGTGCGCGCTTCTCTACCACACCAGGGAGAAATGCACAGCAGCAGCAGGGCATGGTGCATGCACGCACACACAGACAGATCATTTAAGCTGTTCTTAAGCTACAGAACATTGTGTTTGTGTTTATTTTATTTCAACTGGTCTCATATTCACAGAGAAACGAGCGCAACGAAAGGCGTCACTGAAAATAGACGTTGCCTGTTTAATGGCTTTGATACAATACACGGACGGCAATACGCAGCGCGGGAAGCCGAATCCGCTCATAAAGAGCTTATCATTTATGTGGTTGACATTAATAGAACATAAAACACCAGCCCAGTCGTCAAGACAGAAGTTGCTGTAGTTTTTAGTATTTTCTGAAGCTTCTCTCTGTCACATGCTGCAGCCTGCTGCGCTGGGTGTGAGCACTGCTGG
>JAVQKG010427748.1:0-10517 GCA_036025885.1 Hypseleotris bucephala | reverse complement strand
TAGGACAGTTGAAGAGCCAAAAAGCAACACCATTTTCTTTATTTTTAGAAAATGAGAAAAAGATGGATGTTGTAGCTTTCTTAGTTGATATCACTTCACACCTGAATGAACTAAACTTACAGCTACAGGGCAGGGATAATTCAGTCAGTGATTTGATGACAGCTGTCCGTGCATTCCAGAAAAAACTTGAGCTGTTCAAGGAAGACATTCAGGATGAGTGCACACACTTCCCAACTGTACACGGACAGGTGAAGGGTGAAAAGTCAGGTTTTGTTGACTTTATTGGCAGGCTGATTGTGAATTTTGGAAAACGTTTTGACAATTTAACCCTTGGACAGCAGCTCACTCTCTTCATTGAGAACCCATTCCTAATCAAAGATATCAGTGGGTTTTCAAAGGAAGCCACATAGACTTTCAAATGGGCAAATGCAGGATCTCTTCAGTTGGAACTGGTAGATCTGCAGGCAGATGTAGCCCTGCTGCATCTTTTTGGATCCAAATTGTCTCAGAGACAGCTTTTCCAAATTTCAGGAAGGTGGCACTGTACATACTGACTATGTTTGGCTCAACATACTGCTGTGAAGCAGCTTTCTCCACAATGAACATTATTAAAACTAAATATCGTTCCAGGCTCACCAATGAGCACCTCCATATGTGCCTGAGGATGGCCCTGACGTCATTTGAGCCCAGATTTAAGATCCTTGCAGGGCAACAAAAGGCTCACTTCTCTCATTAAAGACAAAACAAGCTGTAATTGCACTTCCTAAGTTGAGAGGTTTTCTTTGTGAAATAAGTTAAAGACCAAAAGGGGATTCTTTTATTTTGTAAGACAAGCACTTTGAATCCCACAATTGTATTTTTTTAACACAAATTCATGTTGTGTAGTTCTACCACGTAATTGCTGTTTTAAGGAACTGAAAATAAAAGTCATGATGTTCCGGACCTTCACTTGTGGTACTTTTCAAAATTTGGACCTCAGGAAATTTCAATTGGTGACCCCTGTTCTAAACCCTAAAACAGAATAAAAAATAATAACCTGGGGATAACTTTAATTTGCAATTATTGGGGACCCGCCAGATATCAAAACATGGTATCAAAAGACAATCAATTCAGTACCCAGTCCTACCTGCACATGACTAATCCGATTGGGTGGTAGAATTTACATTACTGCATATCGCAATTCAGAACCAATACTATTACTGATTATGCGATCCCTTAGGCACAAGTCTCTATTCTGTTTCTATTATTTACTGTATGTCTCGTAAGACTAGGCCACAGCGTATCCAAGTGTTGTCAGGTTTTAGTTACAGTATATTTGTTTGCAGAGAATCACTTTGCGAGGTGTTACAGTCTGACATGCTCCGCTGCTGTGGTGAGACTGAGGGGACCCATGTTCCTGTAACTCAACTTAAATTATGAAGAGGAGCACTTCATGAGCTTTTAAGGACTATAAACTGTTTACCCTGAAGCATTGCCACGGAATGAAAAAAATCTGTGACATGACCAGAGACACAGCCAATTATTCTAACCTTGACTTTGGCATAGCAGTAAGAAGAAATGTTGTCCAAAAATACACCAAAAGGGCCCAATTACTGTAGAAAACTTTGGGTTAAAAATCTTCAACTTTTAACATGCTCACTCAGAAGTCCATTTTATAAAATATACATGACAGAGTCCGCTAAACTTCGCCATTAAACTTTAACAACAAACTCTGAAAAATATCAACTTTTTTTGGACCCCTCTTGCTTTTATTTCAACACAGCAATGACGCATAACCTTTTCCCTATCCACCTCAATCAAAATCTAATTCAGCACCACTTCCATGTGAACCTTTTAGGGTGTGTTTTTACTCTCATCTACTCTACATGGGAATTATTGGCCCTTTAAAAACCTTAATAGTTCCTTACAAGGCCCTGATTTTATTGGTCTGTGTAATATACGGATGATTAATAGACACTTAAAATGCTGGCAGTAGTTTTGTTACATTAACTAAATATATGAGCTCTATTGTCAGGGTGATAGGCTTTGTCATGACATCACCGGCTTCGGGAAATGATAACAAATGACAGCACAGAAAAATATAGTGCTTTGATACTTTGATAATTAGCCAAGTTTCCTTAACAGCTAATATCTTGTCCCACAGTTAGTATCTTGACCTCTAGGGCACTCTGTACGGTCATACAGAACGTCCTAGCCTTAGCCACACAGTAGTCCTTTGCTGGCTCCAGGTCTAATCCTGGTAGTTATCACTATGACGTGTGTACCAAACATATTTAAACTACTCTCTGTGGAAGTCAGACTTGAATACTCAATGTACAGACTCTTCAACTGTCTCCAGGCCTACTATTTCTGGAAATATTTTAATATAATATAATTATAAGTCATCCTGAGTGTACTCGGACAGACCAACACATATTACAATAGCAAAACTAGTGATGATTCAAAATATTAAAATTAGTTTGACTTTAGCTATTGGAATCAGTACAATAATTCAAATTGTTTTTTGAAGGCCTTCATGCCACTGTTCTGGGTCTATTATCACAAAAACATACCTGTGCCAATACAGTGGAGCACCCCAATTTCTACTGCCATTGAAACTGATGAGATATTTTTTGTACAAAACTTGCTTTATTATTACATCACCGTCTTGCTTGGAAAACTATAAAAAGCGTGTAGTCTAATCACTGAGACGGCTTTGATCACACGAATCAATGACACAAACTTGAAAGGCTACACAAAAAAGAAACACACAAAGAGCTTCAAGACTATTTTGGTTACAATTCCTGCTTGTGTTCGATTTTCAGGATTTTGACTGGCAGCGTTAGTAGTTGTGAACTTCACCTACGCTGCCCTTTCTGCTGAATGCAATAAATGACAAGCACTGCAGAGAATGAGAATTTAAAAAAAAACACTTTGAGAGTTAACATTCTGGTAGTTGACTTCTCAGTGAGGTAATGTTGCAGAGGACTTACACATGCAAGAAGGACACTTTTGTTTGCTCACTTTTATTAGATTTGGAGTGTTGAGTGCCACCTAATCAACAAAACAAGCACGGTGATAATTTATATGCAATAAAAGACAAAATGCAGCTAATTGGCTTTGAGGACCTTCTTTTCAGTAATTTTTCAGAAAGTTTGATTTCATCTTTATATGGACATTATTGGCTCTCTGTGGGGAGGCATGGTCAGATTTGTTGTCGTGCACTCTCAGCAGGCCAGACACTTGCTACATGTGGCCTCAAAATGTGTCTCCAACCCTTTGGCACCACACACATTATTATTTTGCATGTTTTTTTTATTGCAGGCGCTTCCCAGGGCAGACTGATTGTAGAATTATTATCATCATTGAACACTTAGCTGTAATTCTTCCTTCTTTTCGTGTCTGCCTTTGCATCCTAAGCCCTCCAGTGCTTCCATGTCCCACCCTAAGCCCACACAACCTGGGTGTCTTAACAGCACAGCACAAATTGTATGTTGGTTTGTTTTATACCATTTGTTTCCAGGTATTATCTGCTTTGGGCCTTTATTAAGTTTAACTGCCAATTCAACAGGTTTGTCAGATGTTCTAGGGGGCGATATGTTGATAAATGAGGGTATTGTGATATAAAGTTACAAGGCCAATGTTTACTATAAAAGGAATGTAAATATTAAGTATTATGATGAACATTGGATTGGATGTCTAATGTGAAAAACGTATAAAAAGTCAACAAAATTTGTAATCAAGGTCTTGGCTTGATAAAATTTATATTATATTTTTACCGTATTGTCCACTTCTAGTCTTTCATATTGTATTTATTTACAGTAACAGAAGCATTAATTAAGGGAAACCTCATGAGAACATCCTGGTTATTTCATTCATCCTTTCATCTTCTACCGCTTATCCGGAGCCGGGTCGCGGAGGCAGTAGTCTTAGCAGAGATACCCAGCCTTCGACCACCACCCGATCCACATTGCACCGCCCCCTGGTTATTTCTTTCTGGCCTTTTTTCTGAGGACATCAATAAAACCTCCGCCCTGCTCACTACTGTCCCACCACCCACTCACGCTCACACACCTCGCACCGGCGCCATGGAAACGCTGTCGTGCCTGCCTGCTCATCATCACTCTCATTTTCGGTGCAACAAAGGCAGTGAAATTCAGCCCGGTTCTGTTATTACCACTCCCACCATAAAGTGCTCCACCGTGAAGCAGCACTCTGCTCAATTGCCCAGTCATTCATACCACTTTTTTTTCTCTCTCTCTCTCTTTGTGCTCAAATTTCTATTGTAGTGTATTAGCTGTTCTTTTGTTTGCTGATGGCCATGGAATATCCAGCCAGCTTGAGTCATTACTAAAAAAAACATCATGGCATTGTGTAAAGGGGGTTGCCCTACCTAAGATATTAGGCAATGCCGATATATTGTTTTATTAATGGAGCCCTTTTATGCCATCCGGACCTTTTTGAGTTTTCTTCTATGTTCCAATATTGTTTTCTTGACAAAATAATATTTGTGGGTTTTTTTTCTTTCACAACGCATGTATGTGTATGCTGCTTCCTAGGGCTAGAAACCCCTGGTGTCACCCCCTACAGCCCAATATACTGTACACTAAATAGGTGTGTCTCCAGTAAGTCTCTGTCTGTCAATTTACTTAGAGTGCGTACCTCTCCAACCAGTCCAGAACCATCATGTTGTTAACTAATCACCAAACAGGCACACAGCCACCACACTGATTTGTATAGAGCTCTATTTGTTGCGTCAGATGTACAGGAGACCTGACATATTCAGTATAAATTAGGGGTAACTCTTTAATGAGATGACTATTCTGTGGTTACGGAGAAAAGCATCAGTAGATTGTTGACACCATATTTTCGAGGCCCCTTCAGCTCACAGCAGCAGATGGCAATGTCAAGGTGTTGTGTGGTAATTGAGATGAAGAGGGCACACATGAAGTTACGATTTTGGAGTGGCATCAAATGACTGAATGTGTGTCTTTTTTGCTGTCTTGTCATTGTGCATCTGCCCTGCGACTAACCGGCTATAGAGCCCTGACTTTTAAGCCCATTTGTTGGAATATCCTCCAGCCAGCCATAGATCATAACAAATAATCTGATTAATTTGGTTTTCGAGCCACATTCAATTTGTTGGTACATTTTCTTATCCTGTATGGGCCTTGTTCATGCATATATTCATGCTAACATCAGACTGAATCTTGTTAAAAAAGGAAGCATGCTGTCTTTTTCTGACATATTCTTTCCAATGGAGAACCCAAAATTGTGCTTTTGAAAGGTACAATTGAAACAGACAATGTGTGCACAAGCTCCCGCCTCAAGCCCATAATTTCTGGGTTAGCCTGTAGGCAACCATGGACAAAAACAAAAAGAACATGAAGAATATGAAAACATTTGTAATATTCTGGGGTATGTGCATTATGTGAATATTGTTGCTGTAAAATAGTTGCTTATCATTGGACACGAAAACAGGCAACCTACTATTGTGCTTGAAGGGTACAATTGAAGACACCATTGCTCCATATGCAGTTTAATGATGGCATTGGGGTGCTGCTGATGTCATGGGGAATATAAATGAAGCAGGTCCTGCAGGGCGAGGGCTTGTGCTTCCATCTTCTTTAAACTTGATTAGGATTAGCTGACTCCTGGGTGACCACTAGCCTTGGTGTGGTCCCTGCTGAGTGAATGTGAGTGTGTTTGTTCAAAGGAGAGACAGAAAAGGAAGCAGGATTATCTCAGCTCCGCCTCTGCGCATCCAAACCAACTCTTCTCCCTACCCCTGTCCGACCCTTCTGGAAAAACTGAGAGGAAAAGTGCAAGCTCAAAGTCATTAAGTGACATTCACACCAACTATTGACAAGAAAGTGCTCCCTCTAGTGGACACAGGTACAAAAAAAATCTTTATACAACAGCCTAAACTTAATTTGTCTCAAATTCAAAGGTTTCTTTTAAAGCAAATATTGCTGCAAAGAATAGTTCTGTTTATAGAAGCGTTCATTATGGTGTGCCATTTGTGACTTTTAACGCAGTAGCAATTGTTGGTACATTCACTGCAGTTTTATTATAAATTCTGCACAAAGATGTCATCCTACTTCTATACCTTTGTCTGCCTCTCAAAAGAGCACATTGTACTATGCATTTGAATAAAGAAACACATTCTAGATAAACGAATAAAGAGAAGAAAAATCCTTGTTGAAGTCGCATAGCGCAGCTCTATGCACAACTTTCTGGGCTTCATCTCCATGGTTACACAGTTTGACTCAGACGGCAAGGTGACGCGTAGTCACTGAGGATAACACACAGACTTGGGCGGAGTGGGAGGGGGGTTCTCTTTTTCATGTGACGCCGGTGTGCCAAAAGCCATAGGCCCCCGCTGAGTGCACTGCAATGTGACTGTGTGTTTAGAATGGAGGACATGGCACAAGAAGGAGGAGGGTATTTTACAAGTGTTTTGAGTGGGAGTGGAAGAGCAGAGTGAGTTTTTCTGCAAGGCTTTCCCCGCGCTTATCTTGTGAACGAGCGCCCGGGAGAGCTCAAGTCATTTTTATTATTTCTGCGTGAAAAGCCACACACACACATTGCACCGATTCCCGGGGCCTCCCAACCTGATGATTCTATCACTAGTGCCGTACTGGGAGCTCGTAAGCGCATGTAAGCGATCCTTTTTCTTCACACTGTTATCTGCATACCTGCAGGTGCCAGAGCGGTTATGTGTGGTAACGAGACAGGGGTGTAGCATCAAGAAAGGCAGCCAGGGCAAATGCACTGGGGGCCACGGAGCTAAAGGGGGCCCATAATTATATTAAACTTATTATTGGGGTGTTATGTTTCAGACCTAATACACAAGGGCATTTGAGCTCATAAGTACACTACAAAAAAAATTATGCAATGTGTGAATAGAAAATTTGTACATTTAGACAACAGATGTAAAGACAAGTAAATCTTTTGAATTTGCTTAATTTCATGGGGGGCAAATAATTACAGCAGTACTCATAGAGCATCTATGGCTGTGTTCATATGTGTGTGTTTTGTGTGTGTGTTTGTTCATTTTGGAGTATGGCAGAAGCAGCAGGAAGTGTTGATTGTGGCCCATGTGATTAACACAGTGATCTATTCAGGCACACAAGCACACTTAGCAGTAATTACATTGAGGGCTGCTGACTGCTCTGTGCGCTCCATCAAACTGGGACACGCCCCTTGCAGCAACATCAAGCAGCTCGACTAAAAACAGTGCAAAAGTTGTAATTAGACCATTGGCCTTTTACCCCTTTAAAATAATTCCTAATCAATTGTTTAAGTGTTATAACTAAGCTTGCATTTATAATACATATGTAAATCTTAAGTCATCCACGTGTGTATTAGTGCGTGCGTTAGAGGACACTGGCTCTCTATCTGCTCTCCGCACATACATAGGTTAATAATGTTGTCACGCCATACGGGCCAAAGGCGCTTTTGTAAACACACCATGCAGAACACTCACACACAGCCATATGGGAACTTATTATTTTTATATCCATCACCATCACATTCTACCGCAGTCAAAGGACATATAAAGGAAGGACGACATTTTGATGTGATCACAGCCCTGCTATAAAGCGCTAACTGTCACCACATGTCAGAGGCTGAAGCTACTAGCAACCTTCTAGGCCCACAAAAATCATAATAAAATATTCTACACTATGCTGTACCTAAGGAAACCAAGAGTAGCTAAGTTTTTGTGTAGCAAAATGAAAAGCAGTAAAAACATCCATCTAGCTACTTAGTCTGAACCTGAGGCCTCATCAGTCAGACAGAACTACTGCATTCTGTTTAAGCTATATCCCGCCTCAGGCCCATAGTTGTCTGGCTAGACTCCAACTCATGCAATGATTTTCTTTTCTTTTGTGCAGTATTGAATTTTACATCTGCTATAAAAATTACCAGGTGGGCCAAACATGCAGACAATTGAAGCTTTTTTTGACATTTTCTATCACGGCACAACAATGGAAGAATGATTATCACTAAAAAATAAAATAAAAATAATTTCTAGGAATTACAGTTTTGTCAGTGGTAAAGTCAGCACAAGAGCATAGCTATTTTATTACAACACCTTGTTAGCCTTTAAGTGGGGTTGTCCTGTGATGATGAATCATGATGAAGAATCTCTCTTTTTTACATTATGCTTTAATCATTGTCAGAGAAAAGCAATTGCTGTTTGTAACTTAATGCAGTAGTTCAAAACTGCTTACAGATAGGCCTACTATGGCATGAATCAGGCTGTTGAGTCGAAGATACACGTTTGCTGTACTATGGCTGCAACCAACAATTATTTTGCTAATCAATTAATTGGTTGACAGTAAAAAGTGCGTAAATATGAGCTTTTTGGTTAAATGTGAACTAGATGAAGCCTAAGTGGGATGTAAAATCTTTATACCAAACAAATGGCATGTTTGAGTCTGTTTATTACAGTTAATGATTATTTCAATAATCAATTAATCACGATTTATCTGATTAACTGATTCTGCCCAATTAGCCTTATTGTATCGTGGCCTCTTTAGAAGTTGGAAAAATATGTTAAATAAAGTGAAAAGTTTGAGAGACACTGCCTTCCTTTTTGAAATTTCTTCAAAAGGTGACTTGCTCTAACACACTTTGGCTGGAAGGTGTCTAAAAGGGCAAAAGTGATTGACAAGTCACAGAGAATGGACAAAGATTGGACCTGATTAAAAGTTTCCAAAGTCCCCTCTCCCCTGCTGAGCCCAATCAAATCTTTCTCTTCTGAAATCCAGTTTGTTCTCCACATTAAACGCTTTGTGACTTTGCTGCTTGTACTTCCTGCGAGCCCTTACTCTGCGGGGAACTCTTTTTAACACCCAACTCCCAGGAATTGGTATCCACTGTGAGGTATCTGTTAGGAGGAAGACTACGCTGGGATGAAGAAATCCGAGAAGGGGCGACTATTGTTACAGGATATACAGTAAGATGGGGCAAGCATTGGGTGTCCATTTCAGTCAAAGAATAGCTCCAAGGATCTATCTAGGCTTTAAATAAATCCATCGATATTTTGATTGAACTGGACTATGTCTCAAGGTTGAGTTCAGAAATAAACCTGCTTTAGTCAAAGTGCTGATGCAAGTGTGACTGTGTGAATTCATAAATGTTTAAAGTTACGTGAGTGCTTTCCGACTTCAAAAGCAACATTGGTCAGCAGTTCTTCAAAGTACAGGGGCATTTTGTCTAAACTGTATAACTCAAGTGCTTAAAAAAGTTTGAAACATTGCATAAACTGCAAATAAAAAGCATACTTAAAAATATAAAAGGTGTCTGGGCTCCAAACGTTCCAAAAAGTAAAAAGGTAACAAAAGTCAAATTGGGAATATCAGGCTTATTTCCAGCCTTTCAAAGCCCTGACCTAACTTTTTAAGATGTATTGCTGCCACCCAAATTAATAAGAGATTTTATTTTCACAGGTAGATATAGTCTGTTGTCAGTTGAAATGTTGTAGAAACCAACATCACATTGCAGCATGAATTCTACTATCTCAGTACAACTCCATTACACAGTTGTCTTCTCTGTTTAGCACAGTCATGTTTTGCTAACAGGACAAACACACTGCATTAAAATTTCATACAAACCTACTTTTCTCTGCAACAAAGAAAGTCACACAAACAGACGCCACCATTACAGTTGTTAGCGGAGTGGAAAACATGGGGCAGTAGTTAGGAGAGGACATCAGAGAACTGCAGGCTATGTTCTGCAGTGTGCAAACCCAACACTTTGAATTTTAGGTTTTGCAAATGCAGTTTTGATGAAGACTAATTGGAATCTGCTGAAAATGGGATTTTGCTATCTATTGCTACCCTAACCCTATGTACTGCTTAGCTATATATAGGCCTAAATGTTTGCCTTTTTACTCGTGTATTCACTCATTTATTTATGAGTAGATCAGAACGAAAAATGTAAAAAGTTTATGATTAGGGGTTGGCGATATGAGTAAAAATAATCTATAATATCACGATTTCTATGAAGCCAAGATTACAATTTCGGTTTGACACTATCTAAGTTGAATTTTTTTTTTGCCTTATACAGAACAGTACTGCTACATATTTTTTTTTACTACAAATGCATTGTACATCAAATCTAGTGATGATCATAACACTTGATAATATTGATTTTCCCTTTTTTATTAATATGATCATTGGCATTGTTACAGTAAAAATGATGGTGGAAGAGCAGAGCATAAATAATGCACTGTATCACGATACGACTATCTTTATAGATAGCATATCATTACTTTATATCACAATTTGATCACCATATCACCCTCCCCAATGTGTAATGGTGGATAAAAATGATGTAACAGTTACTGGTGACTGGGAATAGGGGATGTCCTGGGACAGTACTTTTGTTTGTGAGTTTGTAAATTCTTGCTTGACATCTATTTCAGTAAAGCCCTCCAAAGCAATTTTGTAGTGTTATAGGGCTATACAAATAAGTGAAATTGAATTTGTTAATGTTAACAAGTCAATGTGATATTGTTTGTATAAGCG
>JAVQKG010427738.1:0-12162 GCA_036025885.1 Hypseleotris bucephala | reverse complement strand
AAATGCAACAATATAATTAAATAGGCATGAACATTTTCAATTTTTAATTTTTTTTCCCCAAGTCCAGTATTATTTGTGTCTAGTATATAAAGCCTTTCTAATTTAGTGTTTCTTTACCTGATAGTGAAAAGGGGGAGGAGCTGTGACCACTATTGCCTCCATTTTCTTTACTGCTTAGAGACGAGGCTGAGCTTGGTTTGGACGTGGATGCGCTGTTGTTGAACTGACGAGTTTTACAATCTAAAAAACAAAAATACAAACACAATACATAAACTAAAAATGTTTACTTATGGCTAGTATCATTATAAATCAGTTTACCTTTCCAGCATATGAGGGGTCCTTTGCACAGAGCACCCTGAGAGTTCTTCCCCAGGTAGTATTTTAAGTGCTTCTGCTTTTTGGGCTGAGTCGATAGCTTCAGATTTATGTGGTTCGAAAACTCAGTGAAGTATCTGAAACCCTTTTCTCCGCAGCCTACACAGTTTCCTGAAAAACCTAAAAGTACACATTGGGTTAATCTACAATGGTAATCACACAAACAGTAGGATCATTGTAATTAGGATTGTGCAATATGATGATAAAAGATTGTGTTGTGAAATTAGGACAAACTACTATTCTGGGAAGATCAATGAATCATGCTGCCTTGTATTAATTTATGCTCTAATCTTCACTGTCATATTTTACATTGAATTTGTAGTTAGAAAGGTGACACTGAGCAGTAGTCTTATGTTTAAGACAAAAAATATGTGAGAAAATAAAAATTGTGATCTTGGCTAAATAAAATTGTGATATTATATACCACATGGATACCCCTAATTGTAATGCCCCACAACTATGAAAAAACCTGTACAGTATTTTTTTTCTTTTTACCAGAAGTTTAAAATAAAACTGATTGGTATCTGTCTTGCTCATTCTTATCACAGACTATGGGAACACACTGACCTAAAAGTGCATTTTTCCCATTCTCATCGGGCAAAAAGCGTCGGTCCACAGCGCACACCAGGATGTGCTCGGGGACGCTGGGGGACTTGGCTCCGACCAACTCGAAACCTGCTGGGACTTCAACAGGCTCTGCTGCCATGGAGACCAGGCGGAGGTCCTTGCCGGCTTGACAGAAACCTGAGGAGGGAGGTTGTTTTTCACTCAAGATGTTCAATTGAAAGTTAATTATATATTAGATAACTTAGAAATCGCTGGCCACTTTATTAGGCCAATCTAGTACTTAAGTCTACTGCTTCTGTCAAAACATTCTCAAACTTTTAACACTAAGAACTACCTCATTTTTAATACCATTTTATTGGACTAATATGACACTAAATCATGGTTTAGTCATGTTTTAGATTAGGTCAGAAAACAAGACTAGACCAAGAATTAAACCAGAATTTAACTATGATATAGGCAGGTCTTGAAGGTTTTCATTAGGATTTAACCGGGACTTAAAGAGGTCTATAAAGTCTAAGCCAGTACTAAACAAGGTCTAAATTAAAATTTACCAGAAACTTATCAGGTCTAGACCAGGTTAAATTTAAGCCTTACCCCAGAGACTAACAAGAGCTCATAGTTGGACAACCAGTGATGTAGGCTGTTTGGCTATATCAGCTCACACACAGGTAAACTGGCCTACCTAATAAAGTGTCCATATATTGGTATTAAGTGAGGCCCTTACCGTCCAGGGTACAGCAGCCATCGGGGGGAGGGGCCTGCAGGTAAGGCAGAGGTGGGCTGCTGCTGTCTGACTCATCGTCCTCGTCCATATCCTCCATGTCATTTGAAGAGTGTCCATTTTGGTCATGGCTCGGTGTGTCAGCCCCAAGCAGCTCACTTTTGGGCTTGATGTCTAATGAAAAGATTACTGTTACTTAGGATGGAGTGATGTGAAATGAATGAATTTGGTCTATCTGAATGTTTATGGGATCATGTTAAATGAAATATAATTCTGGTACAATTACAAATATCGCCCTAGCAAACAATCAAACCAAAGTCAATAAAATGTACTAGTCAGATGAAGAATATTTGACGTTCTACTTAATTCTTCTTAAATACCCTACTTTCATAATATAATGTAATTTCACTGTGGCTTGAACACAAAAATCAAATGCCTTTTACATACATAGTTGTGAACGGTTGTACTAACTAGAGCAAAAAAAAATGCCATAAACAAGTGACATTGAAAGTAGATTTATATCCACTATAAATATTTTAATACGGAATGTTTATATTATGAAAGAAAAAATGTCCAGTCTTTTGGTATACCATCCTAATACTAAATAGATACATTAAATGATTTTAGACACAGATAAGCACTATATAGCGTAGCACAGATTACCCTAAAATGATCTATCTTCATTATTCTTTGACTTGATTTTGCCTTTACTCTTAAGGACCTCACCTTCTACGTTACCAGGATACTGCTCTGGCTCGAGGTAAAGCTGGGTGAAGATGGGCTGTGGATCTCCGCTGCTGGAGCGCAGTGAAGCCTCGATGGAGTTATGAAGAGCCTCTTCAAATCGAGCAGACTTCAGCTGCCCGGCGTACGAATTCCCCATTATCTGAGAGAGAAAGGCAGCACAAATTACAAAGATGCACAGACACGTTTTGGATATGGATTATTTATATTCATCCCTCTCCCACCACTGGAGGTCACAAGCCAGTGTTCTTCTTGTGCCAGCCCTATGACTGGATAAACAGAGCGGCTTATGGTTGCATCTGTAAGCAAATCACTACACTCTGGGAGCTTTAATTTATCAACTTTAACTGATTATTTCTGGAGACATAATGCAGTAGATATGTTTTAAGAAGCAGCACATTTAGACTCCACATTCTCAGACTGACCGGCTCACATAATGGCCAAGGCCAATGGCTTATTTCTATTTTCTGCCTCTTTTCGGTCACTTGGCCTGCCCTGGTGCCTGTGCCCTGTGTCTCTTGTGTCCACTGTGGGACATCTGCTGAGGTCGCCTTCATTGGCCCGACTTTGGCCACTCTTTCGGGGCAGGTGGCAGCTGGACACAAGGCAAACCATGTGGCCTCGAAACACCAAACAAAAAAGAGAAAACAGACAGCCTTAAGATCTCCAAATTAGCCAAAAGAGCTGTCTCAACCAACATAACTTATTCCCTTTATCACATGATAGAAGAGCTTTCCTAGACTCCCATTTGTAAGTGTGTCAAAACATGTCAGCAATTGTGGTTTTATACCAAGCCAGTAATAAAAGGCATTTACAAAACAGGATTCAAGGCAGAAAAGATGTGTTTTGGCTCATCTCCTGACAAACAGGCCTGTCCTGAAGTGCCTCCTATCTGTGTCCTTGCAGAGTTCAGGCTCAAGACGAGCTGTTTTAGAAACACATTCCTCTTTTAAGACGATGCAGCGCAGCTGTTAAACCACCAACGACCACATGTATTTCTGTAAATGTCTTTTTTAATAGATATTGTGCAGCAGTATATAATAATACATAAAATCTTTTTACCATAAATTACATATCTTAAAATAAAATAAAGCTATTTCAGCAATGATCTGTACTCATGTTTCCCCAACAGGATGTTTCAGTTTACTAGCCATAGGTCTAAACTTTTTATTTTGTCAATAAAGAGTTGGGTGTGAATCTCACTGCAGATTACATCCACGCCTGGACAGGTTCCAGTCACAGTGTTTACCTAACAACCTTCCTGGGGAGGAATCCAGCCAACCCAGACAAAAGACAAGATTAACAGAGCCTGGCTATACCATAAGAATAGATAAGAAGCTTAACAGGATGAAGCTACAGTATTTCTTGCTTAACTGATGGAGGAAGGTGCTGCGCAGTGAAACAAAAGACCTGGAGCAGCCCGGGGCAGTGCTGAAGCCTTTGGTTTGAGTCAGGCTCCAGAGAGACCTCTCAGCCTCCCCGGACAGATCTGTCATTAGTTTAACTTGTACCAAATGTGAATGGTCAGCCTGACCTTTTCTCACCTGCTCAACGTAAAACAAAAGGCCGCGGTGAAAAGGGTCACCTGACGGATGTGACTCAGGTAGTTGCTAAGGTCAGCTGAAGTGGGGGCATTTCAGGTGACTGGGCTACTTGTGCTTCATGGATGGACAAACAGAATGAATAGTCTACCAGGAAGAATCAGCCTGATGCCCAGTGACTCAGAAGAGGTCTTTATGCTCCAAGTGGTGACATTAGCGCTGATGCTAATGTGAGCAGTTGGTCCAGTCTCTGCTTCTGGGTGACATCAACAGATTGCATGAATGTGACCCCAGGTCAAAATTAGTCTAATCTCTGCACAGTGCATTTGAGAAGATAGAGAGCGAAAAAATCAAATAACTGCTGATGCTCTCAAATAAGTGGTGCTATTATTACAGAAAATTCAATTTGAAAACTACTTACAATGCTGTGTTGTTCCCAGGCGTGAAGGGACTTGTTCACCTCTGCTACATGCTGGGTCACCACTACTCTTTCAGAGAGGACCGTTCACACAGAGCTCTGAGACCTGAGGAAAGAAATGAGAAATCTGATTAGTTCAGTCACAAAACAAGAAGATTTACTATCACTGTTTATCCATGTGGATTTTCTCTGTTGCTGCCCCCCTTAAAGCTATATTAATATATTATTCTTTATGGCACAATGAAGTATGTAATGTTTCACAACAAAAAATAGTATTATGCTTCTAAAGGCTATGTGATATGGTCAATTACAACATGAATGAGCACACTTATTACCACTTCACCATTTAGAGGGGCTCAAATCATGGCATATGTGGCCACTATTATTAGGCCACAAAGAGTCATTTGAAACCACAAGCCTTGGGGCTATTTTCATTAAACACAATTGAGTGTTTTAGTTAGCTGCTGCACTCACTACACACAGGCCACGGTCTTGTGAATGGATCTGCCCGCAACTTTGACCTTTTGACAAAGTATTGTTTAGCCCCTGATATAACAGAAGCAAAGTTCCTTTCAAAACATTGACTGTCCCAATCTTTACCCCGTCATCACTTCTGTAACCGGAGAGCTGCTGTGGGGTCCAAGTCCTTTCAAAAACCAAGTGTACACAAGCTGGTTCAACTTGCATTTAGTGATCAACGTGAACCTTAATTTGTGAATTATTAGCCAAATTGATACGGCTTATCAAGTCAATACAGCAAGTAGTTAAAAATTACAGGACCCCCACACAACATTGGATGAACAAATTTATGTCAAAGATTTAAAAAAAGAGCTACAACTGTCAAAGTATTTTATAATCGGCATGTGAATTTGTATGATTTACTAATGTCCGACAGTACTGTTTCAAATTTCAGGACCCCGGTATAACAATGCAAGTCTTTTGTGGCAAAGATAAACAAGCTCTAAAACTGTCATAAAAAATTACAAATTAAGACGTAAATATTATTTGACTCCAAAATTTCTTAGTTTATAATTTCTTACATAACCTGTTAATCTTTGAATCTTTGTAATGACCGCAAAGCATCCTATCAAAGTAAAATGGCAAGACTCCCCAGTCCCCAACATTGCAGAAAGAGATATGTGGAAGAATACATCATTATTAGATTTGTCATGGCTTGAATTTAACATTTGAATTTCTGACAGTTTACTAACAACCCACAATGCAGTTTTTAAATATTTTGATCTTATCTTCTGTAGACAGAGATGGGACTCCAGATGAAAATGCAGCCTATTTGGGACCAGCCCGAGGTGTTTTGATAATGTCCCATTTTCTCACTCATTTAGGCTGACAGGCTTGGTCAGTTTAAACACAGCCAAATTCAAGCTGATGGCTAAGAACACACCTTTGTCACATAGATGGCCACATAAGTGTAACTGTAAATGCATCATACGGCAATCATGAAACTGTAAATTTTGAAGAAACAGTAAAAGTCAAAATTTTAAATTTAAAATATATCTTGCTGAAATGTATTGGTTTAAAAATCCTTCCAGCAGTATGCTTATCTCATCCTTTGTTTCCGCACTCAACTGTGAAATTACAGCATTTTCAAAAAAGGTAGAACTGATATATGAAAACATGTGGAATAAAAACGTCTTCCCTTTTCAGTGTTATTTTAATAAACAAACAAAAAAATTAAAGCATTTAGCGTGGGAGAATGCAATTTAACATGACCATATGCAAATTTCTTATTAATCTAATCAGTAGTAGTAGATATACATTTTTAAAACTCAGAACTAATTAATTCCCCTTGAGCAATGAAACCCCAAAATGTTAGAGAAATTTCTGATAAACATCTGACTCGTTTTCACCTCATTGTTATGCTCTATCAGTGTAAGCTCCATTTCAATGGGCCAGAATGGTTAACATTAGAAAGGCCATGGTGACCCAACGTCACTACCCAACTGATTTGAGAAACTGGAGGGGGAGGGATAAAGACACTGAGGCAAAAAAGGCAAACATTCTCCATGTAATTTGAATTAGGTGCTAAAAGCCCATCTCATTTACAGTAAATGTGTTAGCCTGATATGTAAAGGTTTCTTATGTACCTTCCATGACTCCACAATCACAGATGGAAGCTTCAAAATCCAAATCAGTAAAATCCAAAAGTGAAGCTCCCTGTTTCTCGAAAGGTAGTCCTCTTTAAATGATAAATCCCATTGGAAATAGTTGGAAAAAGTAGTGGTTATCCAGCAGCATGTGTAGTATCAAGTCACCTTTTAGTCATGATAGTCTACTACTGAGTGGACTGGGAATCCCACATTGAGTGCATCACAAGCCCTGCCTCTCCTCTCTCACTAACTCGCCCACTCACTCACACTCAAACAAGCCCCACCCCCTGAGTCCCTACATGCCCCCCTCTTCCTCCTCCACGGGCGGGGTTAATAAGACTTTAGTGTGGCTTCAGGCCCCTAAAAATGAATCCAGGTCTCCCAATTTGTTAAGCGATATTGGACTAGGGCAAAACCAGGAACAAACTGGATCTAAGTTAGGTCTAAGTTAGGTCTAAAACAGGACTAAACCACGTCAGAATTAGGCACAAACCAGGACTAAATCAAGCATATGTACTCTGAATAAACTTTTGGATATGAATGGAGAAAGCAGTTATGTTTTGTGTTAAGGGTATGCAAAAGTAAAAGTAAGTAAAACATAATTAAGTTGTGTTTGGTCTAAATCCCAATGATGTCCTCTGTCCTTTGCCATTTGCCAAACAGGAGGTGAGGGGGTGAATTCACTGGGGGCCCATTCATCTTGGCCCTTCTGACCCCCGCGGTGACAGATGCTCTTGGGGCCTGCAGAGCCGTGGGGGGAAAACAAAAGACAGCGCACCGCATCTTCCTCCTGCCCCTGCGCCCTGCCACGCGTGACCCCCAGCACGCCTCGGCTTCTGTACTTCCGCTAATACTTAAGTCAAATTTATCAAAGGTTTTATCATTATCAAGCCACTTCAAATGATTCATGGTTCTAAAATGGCTGTAAAGGTTCTTCTTAGTCACCCAAACTTTCCGAATTAAAACAATGTTATTTACTCCCACTTTGACTTTCCAAAGTAAAAAGCACTGTTATTATAAAATGACAATAAATTAGAAGTTTATTTAAAAAATTGAGAAGTAGTACTCAATCAGACCACATACATGGGTTGTGGTTCCCAAACACTGGCCTGGGACCCCAATTGCCTGTAAAAACAAACAAAAACATGTACAGTATATCGCTTGCAAAATCTAAAAAACTAAAACATTATTAAGATTGCAATACATAACAAATTTGTAACAAAACAAAAACATTGGGCCACAATTATTATGATCTTTCTACACAGGGGTCCTGTAGAAGAAAGTTGATATCTTCTTTTACATTGCCAAGGATTGACCCCTTACTGAGTTTTACTCCTACAATAAATACCTCATCTGGTCAAAATAAATAAACAGATATGGACCACAAATCAATGCAGTCTGGCAGATCTTGGTGATTATACGCTACCATGGGCTCATTATAAAGCAATATAATATGGTCAAGGTTTAACAGGGCTGTAATTTGAAGTATTTCAAATAAGCAAAAGACAGAAGCCCAAACGTTTTATCATTATATCAACTCCTAGGCCTACTTAGGCTACTTTACCTTATTGTCACTGTTTGAGAAACCTGAGAATCTGTCAAGTAAACATCAGGCTTAAGCTAACGCTCTTTTTCTGCAGACAGTCAATGCTAGCAGAGCTCACCATCCACAACTATAATGTAATTAACTGTAAAACTAGCGTCATTGCTGTAGTCTATAGGCCTACTTTGTACAGCAATTCTTTGTCAAAGATTATAGTTAACTTAACAGGCTAATTATGCAAAACCAGTTTTAACAAAGCAAAGACATTGTTTTTTCCACTTATTCCCTCATGACTGGAGTTGACTATAACCGTATTTATTAGTGCTCAGTTCACAACAAGCTACAGTAACTAATCTTTATCAAACTAGGGCTGCACAATTAATTGTAATCAGATTAAAATTGCAATTCTAATGGACACAAGTAGCAAATCACAAAGGCTGTAGCTTTTTGGACAATATTAAATCCTCTGCACAAAACAAAATATACCGGTAGGAAAAAACCTGCTTTCTTTGTTGGTTTAACCTATTCAGCTTTACAAATTTATTCTAAAAGGCATGTGATTCTTGTGGAAGGTTAACAGTTAATATTTTAGTCTTCTTTCAAGTGTTAATGCTTCCAGACCTAACCCTTAAAATGTGTTAAATCTGTAAAATCTAATCGCAATCGCACTGACATAAAAATCACAATTACATATTCTTTGAAAACCGTGCAGCCCTACATCAAACTCACTTAATTTGAAAAAGATGTGATTTTTCTTCACTTATTCCCCTCACTATTCGGTGCTGACTGTATCCTTGTGTCAACCCACTTTAGTGTCTTGTCCTCAGCTGTTCGGTAGCATCCTGTTGCAATTAATTCTTTATATAACGTCATTATAAGACACTTCTCTTGTTCCTCCGTGTTGTTTTTTCAAGCCCCCCTAACTCACTCAGCCATGTGACCGCTGTTCCAGTTCATTACCACAGGCACAGTCAACAGTTGTTTTAATCAGTTTGTGTGCAGTTTTTTGCACCTCCTCTCCAATGGCTATATTAGGGCCCTGTACCGCGTGAAGAGTGGCCATAAACCCACTACCTTAGCCAATCAGGGTCTCCATTAGCACTAGCAGGCTCTCAATTTCACCCCATCAGTGACATTTGTCTAAACATTGGGCTTGAGTTTGACTGTGAAATTTGTCTGGCTGTTGCTTTTTTAGACCACACATGGTAAAATGTCATTGACTTTTTACAGTAGCCTCAATTTACTATACCCGGACTTAATTATATGAGTTTAGCAATCAAAGTGACAAAAGTGATATACAGTACCATACAAATGTTTGACAGGTGTTAAGAAAAGCAGTATGTTTTGAAACAATTAACTTGATTGTGATTATTTGTGTTGTACCATATGTGATACATTGAGCAAGAAATCATTCACTTGCGATGTGGAATTGCCATCAGTCTGGCTTTAGCATAAAGAGACAGAAAGATGTGAGCAGCCTAAGACCAATGATGAAATCTGTTCTTTGAAAAAGTAGGCTGTACAAGTCGACGTTTGAAGGCAAAATTATATATCTGGATCAATTTAAAAATTATAATATATATACAAAAATATGTTTTACATAGCTTTTTAACAAGCTTTTGAAAGCTATTTGACAAACAGCTTATCTATGAATCTATCAAGAATGTTTGCACAGTTTTGTTAAAATATCATGCAGCTACAAGTTCAAGCAAGGGAAAAGACTTGTCATGTGATGTACGCCCCTGACTTTGACATGACCACTCTTAAATAACTCATCTCAAAAAAAGAGAGGGAGATAATGAGTAAACCCAAGCATTTTCTTTGGCCTCAAAAGAGCTTCTGCGGAAAAACAAAAGAGCGGGGATTGAATAGCCGCCCGCCCCTAAGCCCATCCTTCACCGCTGCATTGAGCTTCTGCTAAAGTCCTTGACAAAAGGGGAAGCATCCTGACCACTGCCACCTGAGGAAAGACGGTCATGTGACCAGCTGTGGAGTGGGTGGGAGGGAGCTGGGAGATCTTGGGCTTGAAGAAGAAGAGGTTACAGAGAATCAAAGTTGAAGAAGGTTTAAATCAGTCATCTGGACTTGGGTTTTGATGACTGATTTAGACCTTCTTCAACTTTGATTTGACTACCTGGATAAAAGAATGAACCTTCACAGAAAAGGTTACAGAGAGGGAAGGGGGGCTGGGGGTGTCCCAAAGGAATACCAAAAGCCCAGTGTTCACTGACTCAGCAGCTGCCAAACACATGACTGTTGGCCCGATTATAGGCTAATCAATCGCTATCTAAGCCGGCAGATGTTTTAGCTCTTTGGATACTAATAGGTAACTTTAAAAGGAAAAAGATACAGTTTTACAGTTTTTGATCCTCATACAATATACAGTAATTTATAAAAATTTATGGATGGCTTATGACAGAAAGAAAAAGTATCCAAGCAGACCTTTGATGAACTGAAGTAACCATTTTTCAGGTATAGTCAGGTATAGTTGCATCATATGGTGAGTTAGTCTGCACTTCACCCCTCAAACTGAAAAACCAAAACATAGCACGGTAAAAAAACAGAGAATCTTTGACATTGTGAAAGTTCCCGCAGAAGTACCAGCCAAGTCTTCCCAGTCACATGGTCTACCTGACGCCAAGGGTGTGAGGTCTAGCACTAATGTTTACTATCGGTGGCAAATCCAGAATCTAATTTCCTTATAAAAAGCCCCACAACTTTCTTTTGCCCCCCTCCCTCCTGTACTGGGGACTACCTGCTGAGCCCTGAAGTGCAAATCGCTGCTAGTGAGGTTAGCAGATGAGCTAAGGTCAGACTCAGGCCTTTCCAGTAAGCAAGACAAACAAAGGCACGCATTCCTATTGAATACCACTAGTGGAGTCCACAGCGACACAGTGTAAGTATACAAGCTAGGATATTAGGCAGTATGTGTGCAGTTTAAACCAGGGCCAAACTGAAACTAAACCCAGACTAAACCAGGTGTTAAGAGGTGTAGTTTGTACATTTCAATAATTAAAAGATGAAATGAAAAAGAAATATTTAAAATTACTGTAGTCTGTGGAGCCAAGGGAAGGGTCTAAAGTAAAACTTGATGGTAGTGATCAAAATGAGTGATCTAATGTTAGGAAAGGACTAAAGTAAAATAAGTATTATGACAAATTACCCATTTAGATCATAGAAAAATAAAGCAATTTTTTTCTAAAACTAAATTTTATTTTAGAAACTATTTAGAAACCGCTAAAACAGGTCTAAATAAGGACTACAGATTGAGCCAGGTCTAAAACAGGACTATATAACATAGTACAGTATGGGAAGTTTCTGTCAGCTTGCAATATTCAGACATGCGGTGGTAGAAAATGTTTTTGGATTTCAGTATGGAGGCATGTGTGTCTGTGTGTGTTTTGGGGAATTATCAGTAGACTATAAACTGGGGTGAACCAGGGTTTAAGGCCCTGATGTGACCAGAGGGGACGGGGGCAGGGCCTGTGGAGCCTAAGCAGGGCAGGACAAAAGGTGCATTTGGGCAGATGAAGAAGCCATCATCATTAAGCCACTGGAAGTTTACTGTCTAAGTTATAAAAGTCATTTCAAAAGTAGGGCTGAATGTGAAAGGGACTAGTATAAGACCAAGCGAGTGGCTGTTGTTGTGACTTGCTCAGGGCCGTGGAGCTAACTCATTAAGGGGACAAGCAGCCATTGTGCTAGCACTAGGGTGATTAAAGTGGTGACCTTGCAACACACTCTGGCCCTAGTGGATGAGTTTAAGGGCAAGGCATTTAACCTTAAACTGAATCTAGGACAGACAAAGGCCCAGCATCAATTAATGGAAGCCACAACCTAACACAAAAAGTAAACTACAAACCAAGATATTCATAGTAACTTTAATTAGTACGCAATAATACACCGATCAATACTTGGGGAAAACAACACCAAATCAACATCAAATTGTATATCAAATGTAAAAGTATTACGATGTGCGTTTGAAATAAGCATCACATCGTGGAACTCAAACTATTTTAAACATGTTATTTAGTAAGGTCAAACCTGTCAGTAAAAATATAATGACAAAGAATTGAACACTAATATAACAAGCTCTGCTGAAAGTAACCTGAAATCTTTTTATTGTAAGTTTGATTAATATGCAA
>JAVQKG010427683.1:0-14918 GCA_036025885.1 Hypseleotris bucephala | reverse complement strand
TACCAGAGAATGTACAAAAACATCCTTCTGTTTGTTCCTGGCACTACCTGGCACTTACTGAATCTAATACTGAACACTGTTAAAACAGAAAAGGTTTAAAATATGTAACAGTCACAATCCCCATGATCTAGAATTACAAGCAAGTGCCTTTTGATTTTCATAATACAAAAATATCCCGCTCTTCCTTAACTTGAAAATCTTAATTGTAAAAAATACACAAATGAAATTAAATACTGAATTGATAAAAATTCACCAAAGCTCTGCCCTTAAAGATGGGAGCTATACCCTATCTAATCTGAGTTAAAAAGTTAACATGGTTTTCCAGTGCATCATGAAGTTAGTTATATGTCTGAATCTTTGTTAATGTAAATGAAAAGATATTAAATATGACTTTTGACTAAATTACTGACATTAGCATAACCAGATATGCTTAAAATCTGATGAATGTAAAAAGAAACCAATCTGATTATCAGACATTTTTGAGGACAACCACAAAGGGATTGTGTAAACTGATTAGAGGTCTTTAATTAAAATGCCATATTATTTGGTCTTATGAGAGATATCTGAATGTAATTTTAAGATGGTTCAAAACCATAAACACTAAAACAAACATTAAACTGCAGTAATTGCAACATACTAAAACATAAGAGCTAAATGAAGCTTTAATGTCACTTTGTGACTGGGATATAAATACTGTATGGTTGGAAACAGTTGTCAGATTGTGGTTACAGTCAAATAAAAAGCAAATAAACAACGATGAGATCCTAAACACTGCACTAAGTCCCCACACTAATACTTATGTATTACAGTAAGACTATCTGGTGTAAAATACAGTGCAATGATGTTTGATGCTTGGAAACATGGCTAAAGCATTACTGTCTAGAGAATCCAGCTTGTGGAGCATTTACAGCAGAAGACTGGCTACACTCAGTTAAAAATAAGATTTGGCTTGATTAAATTTTTCATACAGTAATATTGAATTATTTGTATTATATTTAAAATGGTGTAGGCCAGGCACTGGAATGCTACATAAACCCCATAGAAGGAATGAAATGCTTATAAAACATAGTATGTCCCTTTTCAAACAGTGACGTGCCTAATTTCAGACATAGGAATGATGACAAGTGACAAATGAGTATCCCGATCCATATTTGTACATTGCTGTGTGGTTGTGCAGCCACATCTTGTTGCTGATCTCTGTGGGTGTGGAGGAAACAGGCAGCACTGCAGTCCAGGCAGAGAGGCCCTGCTGGGTGGGCTGTCTCCAGAGCTGACTAGATCACATGCACTCAAACTCATCGATGCGCTGTTTGGTGTTTCCTGAACGGATCTGTCGCAGCGTCTTGTACTTGTCCCGTCCCGCCTTCACATTCTCCGCGTGGATGATGTCGTTTACTGTTTTCTTGTCCTCATCTCGAGCATTGGCCAATTCTGAGCTTAGAGCCTAAAGACACAAACATACAGTATTGTTTATCATTACTCATTCAAAGAGGCGGTAACTCGAATGGGCAAAACTGCAGACAGACTAATAATAATAATGATAATAACAGACTTCATTTAATTTTTACACAGAGGACATAAAACGTGTATTTATGTATATGGTGTAAAGCAATGTATGATTGTACTGTAAGAACTAAATCAACACAGTTAAGTATAAAAACAGATGAATCCACAGAACTTTGGGTTAATGTATATTTTGAACTTACAAGGAGATGCTTCTGTAGGCGTTCATTCTTCTCTGCCTCGGTCATACGCTCCTCTTCGCTGCGGTCTTTGTAGGTCACAGCAGAAGCAAACTCAGCACTAGCTTCAGCGCTGCTCTCATCATTCTCATCGTGTTCATTCTCTGCATTCAGAGGCTCCTGCACATGCGCTGCCAGTACTTTGTTTTTGAGCTCTTCTTTGGTCTTCTCTAAGTCCTCCTGCACCATTGTGGCCTAAAGTTGTCAAATGTCAAAAAGGAACATAGTCAGATTATAAATAGCAGTTTATCTGGTATGAGATGGTATAATAAAATTAACCGCTGAGTAACAGTGGAATTCAGCCTGAAAGCCAACAAAATGCAAAACATGGAAACTACCACTTCTACTACATCACAGAGCACTTTCCACACCACAGTATCATAATGAGATATTGCAGGATTTCCTCCGTACAAAGTCACACATGATTCACAATGGGCTGGCACACATGTTTGTTTTTTTTTAACAAAAAAAATTGTGAGGCCAGTTTTGGGCATATACCATCCCCACATATACAGTACATAACCAAATCAACCAGGAATGAAATAAAACTAAAACTGATTTTAGCATGCAGTCTAAAATGTACTGACCTTCTGTTGCCACTCACTAGCTTCATCCTCTTTCTTCTTCTTGGCATCTTCCAGGAGAGAAATCTTTGATGTAAGATCTGCTAATTCTGTGGCCTAAAAAGACAGCAGTGATCAAATTAATATACAACACTTGCTATTAAACTGTTTTGAGTGCATCTTAAGCCCTATTCGGTGATGTCAAGTGTTAAATCTGTTTTACATCATCCCTCCCCTGGCCTCTTCAACAACATTAAAGTAAGAGTTTGTCAGCTTGACTTTGAACCAAAAGTAGTCGTGTGGAAACTTGACTAATATTGATCAAGCATTTTTGTAACAATTTATTATTTTTGTAAACTTCCCGACTAGCCTAAAGTTCAATTTACTAACCAGGTGTTCTTGGTTCTTCATCTGGTTCTCTGACTGCTGCAGTAGGGCGAATTTGGCGTCCTCAGCCATCTTCAGGTCAGTCTCCAGTCGTTCAGCCTCTTCTTGAGCTCTCTTTCTCTCCTGCTCCAGCTCAAGAGCCTTGTGTGTCTGTTCTTCCAGCTCTGTAAGCACACATTCACACCATTTACACACAAACGCTAAACATAAGCAGCATTGTACAAGTAGACAGGGACCCCTATTGTAGATCTCCCACCTTGTTGAGCCTTTTTGGTCTGCTCCTCAATCTGTTTAAGTCGCTCCATGAGTTCCTCCTTCTCCTTTTCAATTTTCTCCTTTTCCTTTTCAGCGACTTCTCTTTTCCGCTTTTCATTCTCAAGCAGAGCCCTTAAAGAATACACAAGGGAGTCCAGCCACAGTCGTAACTACTGTATGAAACTGAATATTTCTGGAGACATGTTACCTCTCCATTTTCTTCAGGTTCTTCTCCTCTCGGGCCTGGGCCTTCATCTGCTGCACCTCGATGGTGTCAGGTTTACGGCGGCGCATGTACAGCTCGTGGTTGCCCATGCAGAGTGCCAGGATGCGTTTGTTAATACGCAGCCTTGGAGCATAAAATACAAAGTCCTAAAAGCAAGTCAAACAGAAGAAAAATTATATTGTGCATCATTCAGTATACACTGTGCATACATGTATACATGTATACATGTGTATACATGTATACACATGTGTATACATGTATACACATGTATGTGTATACATGTATACACAGTGTCGACATGCCTAAAAGCAGAGGGTCACATACGGGTGCTTTCTTATCAATTGGTTTTATGACAAACTTCTTGTCATTGAAGGAGATGTTTCTTATTTCACTCCATGGAAATCCAATTTTTGGTGTCATTCTGTTAGAGAGAAGACAAAACAAAAGTCTGAGGATGCACTGATTCTAATAATCACATTAATTGTTTGATTAAATATGACTAACTTGTCGTTCTGTTCATAAATGTTGAGTCCCAATGCGTCTACTCCCAGCCAAAGCTCTGTTCCTTTCTTGTTTTTGATGCTGAAGTAATTCACTCCATACATTTCGAGATCTTGAGCGATCTTTAGATACTCCATCATCGATTCCTCTCTGTCAAACAGACAAAAAATATTAATCCTCAATCTCTGTGTCTTAAAAATGCAATCCAATATTCAACAGTGGGTGAACCCAATAAAAGGAGTATTAAAAAATATGTAATGTGGAATATAGAAGAAAACAAAATTCATTGTTACCTAAGCATACCCTTGTGTTCCTCGTGCCAAACCTGAATTCTCTCTTCCCACTGTTCCTTGTTGAGTTTGTGCTGGTCCAGGACTCTAAAAGATTGAGATAAATATAATTCTGTATAAATATCTCCATAGACTCTGAGGTCAGTTTCATAAGTAGTGGTTTATAAACAGTCCTGCAGTGGTTACCTCTGGGGGAGCAGGTTTTCATTGGACAGGTAGCCTGGTGTGTGGACTTCCTTGTTGTAGTCAGCGTACTTTGCCTGTACAGCGTATGAGGCCAGAAGCACTGCAGTTTCGGGCGGACAGTAGATGTCGTCATTCAGGATTCCCTCCTTCACTTGCAGGAAGAACAGTCTCTGTGTGGCATCCTGGATTAACTCCTCGGACACATCCTCAGGGAAGAACTTAGCCCGAAACTTAAACAGCAAGGGGCTTTCCTTCCTCACATCCTGGGCTGTCACCTGAACATTAGGGGTTAAAGATTATTACAGAAAAATGATTTTTACAAAGACAGAAGAGGATACTATGATTGTCATTGTGCAGTGATTACCTTCTTGTTCAGTTTGAGCCATGTTGAGAAACCCTTGGTATCCTGGTACTGCAGTCCAAAATACCAAACTTCTCGCAGCCCAATTGTTTTGACCACCTTGGAGATGAAAAAAACATTATTTATAGCACATTCAATGCAAAAAATGAGAAAGACATAAAATACAAATTACATACTTGATCAAAGAGTTGTTTTCCTGTTGTATTCGGCTGAATGGCAAATTCCAATTCAGCATCCATTGTGGTGACTCTCACACTGATCTGTAGACAACAAATAAGGACAGTGGTGACTTTAAATGAACATACCAACCATAATGGACAGATCTCAGTAGAAAGGAGCACATCATTATGAACAAAAACGTATTACAGTATTGGATTACTTTACATAGTGGCATAAACCAATTTTATAACTTGTTCAGAACAACTAAATATGCTTATGCTTTATTGTTAAACAGAATAATTCAACAGTCTACTAATCTGTGACAATCACCCATTAAGCCACTTTAAAAGAGGATTTGATTGCTAATTACGTTTTAAAACACTGATAAGGCGTTTAGCGCTACACATTGTACAGCAGACGTGCCAATCTGGCCGAAGCTAAGCATAGAATTTATCTACAGGAAGTAACCACATCCTCTGGTGGCTGGGCCTTACGAGGCTCGGCTGCTAAACAGTGCGCTCTCAAGAGGGTCGACTGCATCCTGTCATGTATCAAACAACATGTCAGTTCTACCAAGTTATCTGACCCCAGCGTAAGCAGACAGATGAAGTCATTTTGTTTGTCTCTATGGACACAGGAGCATATCATCACAGCAACAGAGAAAAACCTTGACTTAACACCCATTTGAAAAGGTCATTTAAATCTAAACTTGCTATGTATGGACCATTCATTTCAGAGTTTTCTGGGTTCTTTGAGATAACAAACCCAGGCAGCATGCATGTCTATGGGGAAATAACTGTGCAGGCTGAGGCCCACCCCTGACCTGAACAACAATGGTATGCATTATTTGGCAGTTGCGAGCCTGATTAGAGTTGCGTTCTTTCCTATTCATGTCAGCAGGACCCCATTTGCTGCACAGGACACTTACCCCTCTGTCACTTCCTGTCATCGCCAGCAGCTAGTGTTAAAGTGAAACCTACTTTGACCTCTACCACAGCACAGGGCCATCTAGACCAGATCCTTCTATATATTACTGCAACTCATCACAGAATTCACCAGGTTTTAAGTTTTTATTTCCTCTGTCAAAGTTGGTAATGTAGCATGAAAAGGGAACTATGCTCATAAATCTGTCCCTAGTTAGGGTGTGCCTGCCGTGGTCAGGATTCAGAAGCACACTATTATTAGCACTAGCTGTACAACACCCCTCTCTATGCCCTTTATTATGAAGGTATAAAGCACACGTGTTAAAGATCTGAGAGAATTTAATACTCTACATCTGTCTAATTTCTCAACATCCCCCCTGTGATTTTAGTTTGATGCCATTGGTCTGAATCATCTCACACTCACATTTTTATAGGTGTAAGCTAATATAGATAATAAGTTGTTTTTTTCTCGAATATAATGACTTTAAACAACCTAATTCAAATAAGGGGACTGGTTATAGAAAAAAACAAAACTTGAATGAAAGTTTTTTGTTATAGAAAAAAATGAAAACTGATAATAGAAAAAAACTTTAATGACATTGAAACTCCAGACCTAACTTTTACTGTATAACAATGAAGAAGTTTATACAAAAGAAAGCCGTGGGAATCAACCGCTAACATTACCAAAAAAGGGAACTAAAAATATTAAAACCTCACCCAGTGACTTAATGAGATGCTGGATAATTTACAATGATGATCTTAAGTCTTTATGTGCAAAGTATCCCTCAAGTAAGTACCTAATAAGGAGGATAAGGATGGGATAGTCCACTTGATGTGTCCTATATTTCATAGTATATGTCCTGAGTAAATGCTCACTGCTATAGCCACAGTCACAACACCCAACCTTAGAAATGTCTGCAAATAAAAGATTCCCCTTTTGTTCAGTGTAAAAGTTATGGACAAATAACTTGCTGATCTGCCATTCTGTGTTTATTTATGTTGCACTTAAAACTTTAAAATGAGTAACGTCAAGGCAAATAACTGTGACAAAACAAGATTTTTATATGTTTGACTATTATTGTTTAATCTGTGTAACTTTATATGGTGTAATATATGCTGGTTTAGAAAATTGTGAGCTATACCAGATATTATTTTTTTTATTGCAGAAGGATGTGTTACTTATCAAATACTATATAGGCTAAGAGTAAATGTAGTAAAGTGCTAAATTAAAGTAAACCTCATAGGATTTCAGATCAGATAAAAATATATAAAGCTGAATGGTACGGCATGTAAAATAAAATTGAAATATGTGTCTGCTCTGTACTTTCCCCGGTACAAAAGCCATATTATAATCCATTGAAATCATCCAATAGGGAGCATCATGTGAAAAGACTTGTGAGCAGGTCAACAAGAAGGATCATATTATTTCAAGTCGATAAATATTAGTGTTAGGAAAATAAAGAAACTGAATTCACTCTTTAAGGTAGAACTAAATCCTGTTTAGATATCACGCATTTCAATGCTTCCCAGCCTCCTATTGTGCCTACAGTCTATGGTCGTGTGCTAAACGCCTTTTAACAGATTCCTTTACGGCAACTTCCTGGAGTTTTGTCTATACTATGAGGTTGCCAGGACAACAGCAAACTACTTAAATGTCTGCTAGTCGCTTCGGGCTAAGACGTAACCACAATGTAAGCCACACTGAAAATACCAGCATATTATTCAGTCTGTAGAACAAAAAGCAGTTTGGACAAAGATTAGAAAATTTCCTTAAACTGCGACATAAGGGGGAGCATATAAGATAGTAGGGGTGGGGTGGTGATTGTGAGGTGATATAAAGTTATGACAATCTGCTAATCAGGGAAGATCGTTGAACTATGATACTGTGCATACATTTATGCTGTTTATATTGATAAAAAATGTATAAAGAGTATGATAAACGTTGGATTGGATGTACAAAGAATTTGCAAAGGCCAAAAAAAATCTAAATTAACTAAAATCTTTGATATTGATGCTATACATACCACATTGCCCATCACTAGATGATGTAAAATGCAGACAAAAAGGACAATAAAGCCATTCTCATCATTACATTTGAACCATTATGTATTATTACTTCTGACTTCTGACCTTTTTTTTTTAAAATAATTTCATAGGAATTAAAATGCCAAATAAACCAAATGCATTGCTAAAGAAACCAGGAGTTTAGACAAAAAACAGGCGCCTTGGCTGTTTATTCAGTATGAGGCAAGAACTGGTACAGCCTTAAAATCCAGGTTTTGTTTTTCATGAAGTTTACATCTAGCAGTCATACCAAAATAGATTACAATTGAATTGATTTCCACTGATAGCAACTGAATTTAAAACCTTAAATATAAATTGATAAACAACAAATATTTTACTTACTTTTAGATGTTTTTACTCAAAATATGAATCTAGCTATAGCTCCAGAGCTGTCTTGTAGTTTGTCCACCACCTCCTGCTTACAAACTGTTAATCTGCTCTGCTATGTGGACTACACACTCATTTAATCCCCTTCTTGCATTCCTCTGGCACTTTCCATCTAATTATTTTTCATTAAAACATACAGACATAAGAATACTTTGTGTGGTATTTGTAGAACTAGGCTACATACTAATGTTGCTTAGTGAAATTACAGCAATAGTCAGGGAGTTTCCTAAAATAAAAAAATGTAAAATAAAATCCCTTTCTGACCATGTTCTATGATGTAAAGTAGTGTGTTGTAATTATTACTATACTTTTACTGTTACTAAAGTAAAACTTGTGAACTATTTTGACAAATGATGTGTCGTTGTTGCTATAGAGACCAGAGGAGGGACTAAAGTAAAATAATAATTAGGGTGGATTAACTACTTTACATTGTAGAAGAGGGTCAACCAGTCAATTTCTTATTTTATGAAATCTCCACACTCTTATAGGCCAAATGAGTAGACATATTTTAAGTTGGGTCACTTATAAGTACATCAAAACAAACTCCATGATGAATCCATATATTTATGGCAATTTCATAAAACGGTTGTCCCTCTTATTTAATTTTGCAGAGACACTTGAGGGCGTGTGAGAGACTAGTAGCTCATTTTCAAGTAGAGTGAGGTATCTGAGCAGCGCGCAGAAGGGAAACAGGGAGGAGAGCGGCTGCAGCTAAAAACCATGATGTGAAAGTCCATATAAGGCTGCAGACGAGGAAATTACCAGAAAGGAACTGATGTAAGCACAGAAACCTTGAGTCACAACACTACTTCCTTGGGAAATGGAGGCCGAGCCAGGAAAACTACACTGGTAGAGACGGCATTCTGCAAAAATGGATTGTATTGTGGATATTCTAATGCATACAAGTTTGTAGGGATATAAATGGACAGATGAGATTGCAGTAGGAATAAAATGTACTCAGAATTGAGATATCATTAAAACATATTAAAACTAAGAACTTTAAAGCACAGAATGATCTGATCATCTGTAAATAGAGTCTTGCCTCATTGTGGGACACACTGCAGCCTTTTCCTGACTTCACTTTTCATGTTTATTTATGGAAAACCTCTTACCTTCCTCTGACCAACTATTATGTCCCTTTAGCGTTTCCCCTTTGGAAGCTTTGTTATCAACAACTCAACTTGGCTTTCAAAAGCAATATTTAAATGACTGGAAACTGAACATGTTGCAGACTAGACATAGGCTAAACATTTTAAACGATTAAAAAAATACCATAAAAGTAATAGTGCAGCATCTAATAGTAGCATACAGACAATTGGGGTATTTCACTTGACAGAACAGGAAGTAGCCTATGCAAAAACATTACAACAGGAAATGACTGATATAAAAGTCAACTACTATAAATGTCATCTATGCCCACATCCACATATCTACAATGCATAATTATCCATAAATACTAAGCTAATTACTGATACAATTTATACTGTATATATATCTTTGCATATGCTGTGTGTTAGTGCGCGTAGTCAACTGGACAGAACAGTCAGTAGGAGGGCCTTTTCATTGTCTAAAATTGTCTTCATTCTCTACTTGTAGTTAAATCACAGCTTTATCTCTTGCCTTGAGCAGAGCCAAACAGAACAAACAGAAGTGGGACAAGATTGACTGAAAACACAATTTGCTTAGCTAATCTATCAGTGTTGCCTGTTTTACATAAACAGTGGGCAAAATCAATTGTGTGTGGTCTTCTTTGTCCATAGCTGTGTTGGTGGCTAGCCCAATAAGGCCAGTGGAGGAGACCCTCTTTTTTGTTAACAAAGGTGTTGTGCCTGTTCTAATCTGAGCTAGTAGTCTACAGTGATAAGCACTTCCCTCTCCCTGCTAGTTTTATTTGGCCTCCATTTAGTGCAGTTGAGGCCAGTGAGAGAGGGCAGCTGGGCCGTGACACTTCAAATGCCTCCTTGTTTGAGGCTGGTTAGACCTGAGTGAACACAGGCCTTTGGAGGAGAGTTTCTCAGGCCTAGCTGCTGCTTCCGCCCTCGCACTCCTGAAATATGATTAACAATCCTCTCCATACCAGGCTAAATCCACTCTGTGCGGTTGTATTAAGTAAAAAGTTCCAATCTCTGATGCAATTTCTTCTTGGCGGCAGTTTTAATGGACGCATGGGCGGGAGCGCGCACGCACACTCGCATAACGGAAAGTGGCCTAACCCGGGAATAATCTGAGTTTGGGATGTGGCCTAACTACCCAGGGATAATCTGAGTTTGGGATGTGGCTCGTCCCGCTGTGTGTGCAGCTAACTGTGGGATGAGAAAAGAGCTAATGTGTCACAGACCCAGGCAGGTCAGTAACTGAAGAGTTCAGCTGTCCCGCTGGAAAAATCACAGACGCGGCGCACAATACGCAAACTCAGAGAAAACATATAACACGAGTGAAAGTCAATAGGTTTATCTTACCGTCTTCGGCATCTTTGCGTCTACTGCGTCGATGTAAATTGATGTAAAATTAGTAAAAGTGGGGACCAGTTATGATACCAGGAGAAAACTTTTTCCCATCAGAATAACGGCGCCAGTCTACGCCTCCCACGTCGCTGATGGCTCTCGGGCGGTTTGTATTTCTTCAAAAAAGCTTTTTTCACTGCTTCTTGCTTGATGTTGGTATTTTTTCTTTGTTCGTCTTAAGCTAAAATGGGCTGGAGCGTTATTTCCTGCTAACGGTACCCCCGACTGCAAAACCACACCCAGAGCGATGACAGGACAGGAGGCAATAGAGGCAGAGGCTCCGCCCGCGGTGCATCACCGCCATCATGGCTGCAGCAGAATCACAGGCGGACCGACACGAGCTACAGCCGGGGTCTATCCAAATAATACATCCATCCATGACCATATGTCTGACTGACCAGACATGATATAAGTACACTGACAGATCCACATTTATCACGGACACAGACCGAAGAAAATCAAAACATCAGCCGCGGTGTTGTGCGTTTAAGTTGTGGAAGTGAGGGCTCACTGACAACACGATTGAGCCATAGCTCATTATCAAACTGGCTGAAGTCTAATCTGGTCAGAAAAAAATAAGGCTTTAATTTTTCCACACACAACGTTATACTGAGAGATCACTCCAGCGCATTCAAACAACAGAGAACATCAGTAGGTTCATTTTGACTGATAATTTAGGAAAGATCATGATTAATGTATTTGCCTGCAACAGTAACCTGACAAGAATCAAAATCAAGCCTGTGTGTTCATTGTCACGTCCAATTATCTGTTTTCCCCATGTTAGAATTTATTTGTCTTAGAAAATGTTTGTTAAAATGTCTTTTGGCCTGTGGAATAAAAAAAGGCCTGTTAGTTGTCTAGGTTATTCTTAGAATTATGGATGCTTCCCAGTGGGATTAACTGTTGAGGAAATACAGGAATAAAGGTATTACGTGGCATTATAAAAAAAGGTATGGGTGTTGCCCTGATAATGAGCTATTACTGTTGCATGTAGCCTATTCAGCTTCCTCTAGGAAACAATGAGTACTGTATGACGAGAATACACATTCTAACTTTCTATTCAACTGTCAGTATGTTTTTACTAGTTAGTTAATGAAAAGAGGGTTACTGAGATTGAATCCTCAAATCATTACACATTACATACAAATAAAGAGACAGGACAGAAAGAATTGATCATGCAGTGAACAATCAGAATATTTTGTCAATATGATTCAGCACTTCTGTACTCTTTTGTATTCCTGTCCGGTCTTCAGTTAAAAAACACTCAACAGAGTTTGACCAGAACATTGCTTTATTAATGGGGAGAAACACATTTTGTCATTAAGACTTACATTTTGTTTGAGCCTACAGACCCAAAATAGTCTATTCTATTTTTGTATGTATTTTTGTCTATAAAAGCATTTCCAGTCAGTATGAATTACAATACAGCAGATCACAACACAAAACTGCTTCTTTATTTTTCCCATTTACAGGCAGTCTACTAAAAATGCTGACCTCAGAAATGCACCATCCGTGTTCCAGTAAGTTGAATTGTTTGAGTGGGTTAACCTGAGTATAATGCTGTGTAGATGTGCAGTTAAGATACACCTGTTTTACTTGACAACACATGAACGCTACCACAGATTCAAGAGGTTTACAATGATTTGACCACAACTGTTGTGTGTGTTAGTCTTAGTTCAACTATTAGAACAGGTGAATACACAAACCACTTTGGTGTTAATCAAAGCCTTAAAGTCAGAACTAAAATGAGTACAATATCTTTGAAAAATATTAGTCGGTTTACAGTTTACCAAACCAACAATAAGCCACAAACAATATATGCAAACTGATCTTAGGGGAAATGTATTCAATTACAACTGCTGTGTAACTTACAGTGAAAGAAATCACAATTAAATAGATTTTTGTCACTGGCAAAAAGTCTAAATCATTCTCAAAAAGACAACTTTGACAATCAATGACATTGAGAAACACGGTTATGGCCTATGACGGTATCATTGTGCTGTTAATGAAACAAGTTATTGTAGTGCAGCACAGTGACACCCTCTGGCAGTGGCTGAACAGATCATGTCTTTAGTAAGAAACATACTGTAGAACTGCATAATTAACCATTCATTTCACTGAATTTGAAATCTACCAAAAATAACTTTGGCATGTTTTTATTATGCAAAATATTGTTAAACTATTTTTTCCCATTAAAAAGCACAAAGCAGACGTGTCAATTAAGAGATCACACTTTACCAAAGGTGCACAGATTAATACATAGAAAGTATTGAACAACATAAAAACCGTTTACATTAGATATTTTATGTACACACTCAAGTGTGACTATGTACACAGAGGACATGCTTACTGCTGTACACAAGGGAGGTGTGCTCTCGTAGCACATAAGTGTCCCTGTAAATAACTTCTGTACCCAGTAAGAATTCGTACATACCAGTGGGCTACTCCCAGTGACACACAGTGTCACAAACATTATGGCATTGTTTTTTCCCCTTTACTTAAATAAAACTATTTTCATATTTTACATGTTTCTCTTGTTACATTCAAGGTATAGATACAATTTGTATCAACAAGCAATAGTCAATTCTAGACATTTGTGGCTTAGTTGTTTGCAGCACTTAATGTGAAATGTGAGGACACCAAACCACTTTAGTGGCTGTGCAAAAAGAAACATATTAGACACTGCAAGGTTTGTGTTGAAATGTGAGAGTGTGGAAGTAGTCTAATGCCCAGGGGAAACAGTCCAACTGTGGGAATGCCTCAACACAGTATCATTATCAAGTCAGAATATGTACAGAATTTCCGTGGCAAAATCATTGATGTCTCAGCCTACATTGTTTATTTTTACTTTAGAAAAATCATTTTACTTGCTACAGCTAGTTATTTAGCTCTACTGAACTTAAAACCATAAAATGCACCCTGATTTCACAAGGGCAGCGGACTATTCCAGTTGATAGTTGAAATTGGGTTTAGAGAGATTGCAATAGAGACCCAACCCAGAACTAGGATCAGGCCTTGATCAAGATATCAGTGTGCTTTAGTCATTTTAGTTTACTGTGACAACACATTTTCCTTGCAATGTATAACAATCTCAAATAATCTTAAATAAAATAGCACGCAAACCTTTAGCCAAATGCCAGAAACAACCTTGACAGCAGCCTTGCAATCTGATTGTTTCACATGTAGAAACATTTAGGCAGTTTGTTTCACCTTCTCATGAACAGACAGTAGGCCAAAAGTAGCCTTGTCTTTTTTCATGAAAAAACAAAGTCAGCAAAGCCCAAAATACAATTGGGCATAACACATTCAAACATTTTTCTATTGTTATGTCTGTTCATACACTATGGTTGTTCCTAAATATTATAAATACAATATTAAAAACTACTAATGAGACATGTCAAGCTAAATGAAAAGGAAATACCACTTAACATTCCAGTAGAAAAGAGCAATTAAAGCAATTTTCCCAAACTTTCATTTAGTTTTTTAAAAGTACATTTTATCAAGTAGCATTTCCCTATAATCGCACAAGCATTTCAAGTCAACTTTACATAATTTTCTACCATAATGTGTATAAAATGATATCAAGTGATTTTCTAAAATATTTATACTGCTGGTAGAGAAGGAAAAATCTGTAAAATAACGTTATTCATTTGTTTTGAGGCTAAAAGTATCCCCATATCATGCATGTGATGCCAATCTTAACCAATATTTGTCAGAGATCAAAATATTTTCACATAATCATTCTGTACACATGTAGGGTTTTCATTATTTTGTGGTTTTGCAAAAAAAAAAAAAAAAAAGAAGAAGTTAATTACAAAACTGAAGGCATCCTGAGAGCAATTCACAAGGCACAGCCCAAACCTTTCATAATCTGCGGACACTCACTGCATATCTATTTAAGCAATTTGGCCTCTTGTGAAAGGCCATATCTGTAATTTTAAACATGCTTTCTCCAAAGAGTAAATACCTGACGACACAAACTAAAAACCCAATTTCACTCACAGAATTTCCCCATTACAGCTTTTAGCTAAATAAAGTATTTAGTCCATTACAGAATTTGTTGTGCAATTTTGATACCAAATATTACCATCCAAAAACCGACAAATACAAGTTGCTAGATTTTACATTTATGTAAAATGTCAAATGTAACTTAAGCAAAAGTATCTTCATTAAATTTGCATGCAGTATGATCTGTGACTAGTAAACCAAGGTCCAAAACATTAAATGTGGTTCTGATGCGGTGTCAATGTTGTGATGTCATATTTGGGGGATGTATTGTCAATTAGAATGAGCATCAGAAATGTGACCTTGTTTTACTTGACAATTACGCAGACTTAATCCATTTTAAAACAAGCTAATCTCAAGTGGAG